>CM076068.1:29587500-29595000 GCA_038088235.1 Zacco platypus | reverse complement strand
GAATGGGTGTGTGTGTGGTTTATCTCCTTTTTTGACCCAGTTTGGGTTTGTGACCTGCGTGACCTTTGCTCTCGTTCAGTTCATCTGGAGTTTAGCTTCTCCGTGTCAGTTGTGCTCGTGTATTTGCATCCCTGACAGGTGAGAGGTTGTAAATAAATGCCTGATCTTCAGCTCCAGACCACCTGAGAGCGGCAGGAATGTCCCGGTGACCCTCCTCGCGGTCAGGTGACGTGTTTGCTGAGCTGTAATTTATGAAGCTGATAATTGCAGCTGCTGTCTGTGTTTTGATGAATAGCGTTAATAAGCCGTTGGTCGGGCCGGTGTCCTGCGTCTGACCTCTTTCTGATCGCAGGTTCGGCTCAGAGACGAGCTCCGCATCTGTTAACGACGGTGTTTGTGTTTCAGTCGGAGATGTTAAAGCTGTCAGGAGGGTCATAAACGGAGGCCGACCCTGTCGACGGGCAGATTTACATGACTGAACTCAATCTCACAAACGCCTGTTCACTCACACGAGTCATTTCTGTCCTTCTTCGGCTTTTCGATTGTTTCAAAACACCGAGTGTTTAGGACTGATCTTTTCACAGCAGTCCACCTCATTATAAAGATTTCGGCACATGAAATGCCGTTCACACTACAGTAAAGGGATGAATATTTCCAGCTGATATTTCTTGTACAGAAAGAACTTTCAGAGGCGGAAATACTACATTTTGAGGAAATGTTCAGGACAACCTTGCTTTTTTATTTTATTTATTTTATTGGAATAATGTACAACTAAAGATTCATTCTCACATGATGCAATGTGTATTAAAGTAAATGGTCAAAATGGAGTTTTTTTAATTTAATTTAATTGAAATAATGAATACTAAAAATCACACACACGACAGAATGTGTATTAAAATAAATAATAATAATTTTAAATAAATAAAATTTTTAAATAAATAAATTAATTTTAAATAAATAAAAATAATTTTTTTAATACTGTACACTAAAAAAATATTCGGATTCGAGGAAATGTCTATTAAAGTAAATAATCATAATTGTTTATTCATTTTATTTAGTTTAATCCGGACATGTGTTTTCATTTCTCATTGACTCTGATATTAAACGGTCAGTTCTCAGTGAACGCAGTGAGTTCGTTCTGTTCATCAGAGTGGAAGCGTTTCGTTTCAGCTGGAGCTTCAGATCTAATTTGGTCTTGGTGGAATGTTTAGAGCTTCTGGAGAGTCTTCAGGCCACCTGTGCCACGGGATGTTGCTGGAAATCCCCCTCCAGGGAACTGTGTGTGTGTGTGTGTGTGTGTGTGTGTGTGTGTGTGTGTGTGTGTGATAATAGAAACTGTGTTTGAAGCTGTTCGTCTTCCATGTAACTCTTACACTCTTATTAGCAACTGTTGTAGTGTGTCAGAAGTTCAGTATCGTGTGTTTCAGTCGCGCTGCTGCATGAATCCACTGTAAACACCAATCGAGGATCAGCTAAGCTGATTTCCGGAGGAAATGCATTATGTTAATAATCATATTATCTATTATATTAGACTGGATTAATCACAGACTGGCGTGCGAGTCGGCTGATCTCAGCTCAGCGTCTCAGGCCTGTATTTAGAGTGTAAACACTAAGCTCATAATACTATTAGACGAGGACGAGATTTACAGTGAGACGCGAGAGGAAGCGCCGGACCGACCGACACCGTGTGTTTGTGCTCCGAGAGAATCCTCGCTTCTGATTGGCTGAGACACACAGGAACAATAATGATGATTAAACTAACTAACACCTCCACGAACTACAGGAATGTGTTTATTCTCAGCATTTCTCTGGTTTAAGACCCAGTGAGGCTGGAATTTATTTATTTAAATTTTAATGTTTTTTTCTCTATGTTTTAAGAAAGATTTGAGACTAGAAAAATGGAAAACTAAATGGTTAATAAGCATTTTTTATATATATATTCATAAAAAAATTGTATTTAATTTTTTTCATTCTCTGTTTTAAGACCAATTAATATTTTAATATTATGCTAGTTTTAAAAGTAATCTTATCAAACCCATTTCTCCTCTATTTAAAGACGTTTCGCTCATTTTTAGTGCATTAAAATTGACTAGTTTGTACAAATTTCTTGACTCACATTTGTAGGATTCACCTGATGATGATGATGATGATGATGGTTCTTCTTGACCTGGAAAAACACAATCCTTCAATATTTCTCCAAAATTATTGATCTAAATAAGATATTCAAGATCCATTCTGAGAAAACAAGATGGAATATTGTTTGACGTTTTATGTCTGGTGAATTTAACTAGTTTTAATGACACACACGTGATGTTATCTGTATCCAAATAGAAATATTCAACATTTTCAGTCAAAAAACAAGCCAAATTCACTGTTAAATGAAAGACTTTCATTGTTCATGTTATCTGGAAATAGTGATGTGCCTGAACGAACATGATCTGACGAACGACACTGAGTTTGTGCGGCTCTGATCAGAGATGAATGAGAGAAAATCACCTCAAACAACCTGAATAAACGACAGAATGCAATTACCCTCTGAATGACACACACACACACACACACACACACACACACACACACTCATTCATTAAAAACTGAGATGATGAATCTTAAGGTGTCACTCAACCGAACACCCTTCACTGTCTCTCTCTCTCTCTCTCTCTCTCTCTCTCTCTCTCTCTCTCTCTCTGTCTCTCTCTCTCTCTCTCTCTGTGTCTCTCTCTCTCTCTCTCTCTGTCTCTCTCTCTCTCTCTCTCTCTCTGTCTCTCTCTCTCTCTCTCTCTCTCTCTCTGTCTCTCTCTGTGTCTCTCTCTCTCTCTCTCTCTCTCTCTGTCTCTCTCTGTCTCTCTCTCTCTCTCTCTCTCTCTCTCTGTCTCTCTCTCTCTCTGTCTCTCTCTCTGTCTCTCTCTGTCTCTCTCTCTGTCTCTCTCTCTGTCTCTCTCTCTCTCTCTCTCTCTCTCTCTCTGTCTCTCTCTGTCTCTCTCTCTCTCTCTCTCTCTCTCTCTGTCTCTCTCTGTGTCTCTCTCTCTCTCTGTCTCTCTCTCTCTCTCTCTCTGTCTCTCTCTCTCTCTCTCTCTCTCTCTGTCTCTCTCTCTCTCTCTCTGATGGAGTTCATCAATCATGTGTTCAGAGTCGGAGCCGCTGGCTCAGCACTTCCGGTCTGCTCCTCATCCAGTAACTCAGGTGATGCTGTTTTCCAGTGTATGTTCACTGAGTTTATGAAATCATAATCTTACCTCGACGAAAAACAGGTTTGAACATGTTCTGTTCCTGACGTTTGACTGCTGTTCTGAAACATACAAAGAGTGAACATTGAGGGGAAAAAACATATGGTTACCAGAACCTTTCCATTAATGTGGTTTTAACGGATTTATCTTCAATTTACATTATAGCACATAAGCATATATTTATATAATGTTAATATATCTAAAGTACTAAAAACTACAGATTCTTGTGAAAATAAATGATTTTTTATCATTCTGACTATTTCTTGCAAGTGCAAATTTATAACTTATAACTGTTGCAACTCGGATTTAAAAAAAGAAAAAAAATTGCAATTATCAGTCTCTGGTGTCTCCAGAATGTGTTCAGAGTTTCAGATCATTTATTATCGCTTGTCAAATTCGCCTCTATTTGGCTGTGAGCAAAAACACGCCGTTTTTGTGTGCGTCCCTTTAAATGCAAATGAGCTGCTGCTCCAGAAGAGGGCGGAGCTTTAACAGCTCAACAACAACAAAGCTGGAGAATCTCACGCAGACAAAATGAGGAAAGTGTTCAAACTGATGGAGAGACTCAGGAAGAAGTTTCTGAACGGTTAGTGGATAAATTGATGTAGTTGCTGTGGAGTTGATCAACTCATCACTAGCATGTGTCGTCACGTTCATCTTTTTTCCTTGAATCCACCCTCGTTTGTGAAGCGGTCCGGCGTAAAATGACGGCATCAACAACACTCGACTACAACAACTCTTCCTCTTCTCTAAAGCAGCACAACATGGCCCCGCCCACTTTGATGAGTGTTCTCGGGGGCGGGGTTTATGTAAATTTTGGGGTTTGTGATGTCACCAACCCAGGAAGAAGTTCGTTGTAGTTCCTACCAGCCGTTTAAAAGCGGTTTCTGTAAAAGAAAATCTCTCTTCACGCTGAACTTTGAGTGTTGTAACTTTTCAGATGTTGTTTCTGCTGACCACGAGGTCAAGAAGGTTCGGCTCGTGTGCTTCAACACATCAAACTGGAGAATGAATTCAGAACACGGCCTCGTCCGCACACACGTGCTCTGAATTTATCTTCTTGAGAAATAAGAGAACGACCGGCGGAGAAAAATGTGATCATCATCGTGATAAACGAGGAGCGAAGAAAGAAGAAGAGAATCACAGACACAACATACATCATCACAGAGATTCGTTCTGAACCGGTAATTAATTCACATCACACTGAAAATTCAAGGTTTTTTGTGGTTGTAACTATTACACTTCAAGAAATGTAATATTAAAGTTTGAACTCCCTTTGACCTGCACTGATCGACTGTTCACAAAATGTATCCAACTGTGATGACATCATTGTGGTATTTGCATACTGAATTCTGATTGGTCCATGACTGATCGATTGGCTGGTACAGTGTCAGAGGGATAAACTTCACTGAACTAAATATTAAAGCGCGAAGACGGTCAGAGTCGGTTCTGCTCTGATTCCAGTCTGTGTGTTCTGGTGTGTGTTTCGGCTGCGGATGTGAAGGTGTGTGTGGCGTGTCTCGACGTGAACGGCCCGCTGGCATCCAAAGACCTGCAGGATTAACTAGCAGCGTCTCATTACACTCTCAGATCAGCTTACATCCGTTTCTCACACTGATGCATGAATATAAACACACACACACACACACTCACACAAACACACACTCACACACACACACACACACACACACACACGAACATTCTCTCTCTCTCACGCACACACACACACACACACACTCACACAGACACACACACATTCTCTCTCTCTCACGCACACACACACACACACTCTCTCTCTCTCTCATGCACACACACACACAGACACACACACACTCTCTATCATGCACACACAGACACACACACACACTCTCTCTCTATCATGCACACACACACAGACACACACACACATTCTCTCTCTCTCACGCACACACACACACACACACACACACACACACACACACAAACAACAACAACAACAAATCACCCAACCATTAATTTAAATTAAACTTACGGGAAATGTATGAACAGATAAAAATGATAAATTAGTATAATTAAAATTACAACTATAAATTATAGAATTATAAATGAATATACCTTAATAAATGACTCTAATTAAATTAATATTATTATAAATGAATCATACAATTAACAGTTCTATAAATGAAAGCATCTGCCAAATAAATAAAAAATAAATAATTATTTTTAGTTAATAATTAGTATGATTTTATATCATTGAGGTAATAGTTTTTATTAATATTTTTAATACATTTTCATTTTTATTGTAGATAAAAATTGTCATTTTGTTACGTTTTTGTCATTTCTATTAGTTTTTTTTAAATGTCTATATACCTTGTATTAATTTGTATGTGAGTTTTAGTTCATTTAGTAGGTCGTTTTGTATTAATTTATCATGTTATGGTCTCACGGTGATTGATCAGCCAATGCTCAGCTGGTTTCAGTTCAGTTTTGAACACAGACCTTCACCCTGAAGCATCATGATCTCAGCGATTCTCTGTTCTGTTGTCCGTGATGATTGTCCTGAGCTGCAGCCTGTAATTAAACCTTCAGCTCGGAGAACCGGCAGGAACGGACTCAGAAGCTCTTAATGGCTCTGATAATATTTGAGCTGTCAGGCTCGGGACAGGTGAGGTTCAGACACACACGTCCCGTACAGCCACAGAACAAAGACGAGCTATTACTGCCCTGCCACGGCTGTCACACACAGATCATACACACACATCCACGGCTAAAGACTGTGATTAACATGTCGCTCTCTGACAGGCTGATTGGGTCACGTTCGTCTCGCTGACTCCCACCTGAGCGCCTGTTAATGATCAGTCAACGCCAACATACTGTACGTGTGTGTATGCACTCGATCACACAAACCACGCATGCCCACTTTACCATGTATATACAAATATTGAAGTATTTATATATATATATATATATATAAATATAAAATAAAGTCAGAAGTGCGAGATATAAAGTCAGAATTGCGAGATATAAAGTCAGAATTGTGAGATATAAAGTCAGAATTGTGAGATATAAAGTCAGAATTGTGAGATATAAAGTCAGAATTGCGAGATATAAAGTCAGAATTGCGAGTTATAAAGTCAGAATTGTGAGATATAAAGTCAGAATTGTGAGATATAAAGTCAGAATTGTGAGATATAAAGTCAGAATTGCGAGAAATAAAGTCAGAATTGTGAGATATAAAGTCAGAATTGTGAGATATAAAGTCAGAATTGCGAGATATAAAGTCAGAATTGCGAGTTATAAAGTCAGAATTGTGAGTTATAAAGTCAGAATTGCGAGTTATAAAGTCAGAATTGTGAGATATAAAGTCAGAATTGTGAGATATAAAGTCAGAATTGTGAGATATAAAGTCAGAATTGTGAGATATAAAGTCAGAATTGCGAGATATAAAGTCAGAATTGCGAGTTATAAAGTCAGAATTGTGAGATATAAAGTCAGAATTGTGAGATATAAAGTCAGAATTGTGAGATATAAAGTCAGAATTGCGAGAAATAAAGTCAGAATTGTGAGATATAAAGTCAGAATTGTGAGATATAAAGTCAGAATTGCGAGATATAAAGTCAGAATTGCGAGTTATAAAGTCAGAATTGTGAGTTATAAAGTCAGAATTGCGAGTTATAAAGTCAGAATTGTGAGATATAAAGTCAGAATTGTGAGATATAAAGTCAGAATTGTGAGATATAAAGTCAGAATTGCGAGTTATAAAGTCAGAATTGTGAGATATAAAGTCAGAATTGCGAGTTATAAAGTCAGAATTGCGAGATATAAAGTCAGAATTGTGAGATATAAAGTCAGAATTGCGAGTTATAAAGTCAGAATTGCGAGATATAAAGTCAGAATTGTGAGATATAAAGTCAGAATTGCGAGATATAAAGTCAGAATTGCGAGTTATAAAGTCAGAATTGTGAGATATAAAGTCAGAATTGTGAGATATAAAGTCAGAATTGCGAGATATAAAGTCAGAATTTTGAATTTTATCATGCAATTCTGAGAAAAAGTTAAAATTGTCAGAATTGTGAGATAAAAAAAAATTCCAATTATTTTTTTAATGTTTTATTTCATAGCAGAAACAAGCTTCCATACACAACCATTCAAAAGTTTGGTCAAGTAGGAAATTCTTACTCTTATTCATCAAGGCCGCATTAAATTGATCAAAAGTGACAGTAAAGACATTTACAATGTTACAAAATATTTTATTTCAAACAAAGGCTGTTCTTTTGAACGTTCTGTCCTCACG
>CM076068.1:29560000-29580000 GCA_038088235.1 Zacco platypus | reverse complement strand
TTAATAAAATAAAAGTTAATAAAATAAAGTGAATATTAAAATAAAGTTAAAAAAATAAGTTAAGAAAGAAAGTTAATATAATAAAATAGTTAATAGTTGTAAAATAAAACCATTAATGAAATAATAGTTATAATCCTAATACTACAGGCAGACAGATTCATGTTCATTTTCCAACGTTTTGATCAAATTTTTAAACAGAACTTTTTTGACAATAGAATTCGTATTTTTTCATGATTAAATTGGAAAACATAAACAGAACATGGAAGAATTTTAATTTTCTCTGTTTAGGTCCAAACTGAATTATTTACACAGTTGATCATTGATTTTCAGGTGCTGCATTATTAACGCAACATAAGCAACACTCACGTCTGAAATGTAAAGGTAAATACAGATCAAACTCAGCGAACGAGAGCAGCGAATCACCTCACGATGGTTAAAACTTCAAACAGCCTCATGAAAGAGTCCGTGAGCGTCAGGCCCTCGTGGCTCGATCCCAGCAGGCCTGCATTGATTTAGTGTAAAGGAGCGCGAGATCGGGAGCCTGAGGGAGAACCTGCCTCCCGTCGGCCTCGCAGCCGCTTCACACTTCATCACTCATTCCGACGAGCTGCCGCCGAACGCTATCCAGACCCGCTGACGGGAGACACGATACAGCTCGACAAATCCCAACCCATGCAGGACAGTGGAGAGAAAGGAAAAGACGTGCGGCTTCAGACGTGAGCGCCGCAGCCTTTGATGTGAAGCCTCGAAACCAACGATTCATTATGAAATTACGTGATGTTGAAAATGTCTCAATTCTGGATTTGAAAACATTCTCATGGCACTTGCTCCATATTTCTCAATCTCTGACCACTAGTGTCGGAAAAAGAGAAGAAAGAAAGAAAACAAGAAAGGAAGTAAAGCAAACAGGATACGGAAATGATAAAGGATAAAAGGAAATGGGAAAATAAACTGTTTTTTTATATAAATGTTAAAAGGAAGGAAATGAAATCAAGAAAGGAAGGAGATAAAACAGAAGTTGAAGTAAAAGTGAACAGAAATGGGGAAAGTAAAGGAAAAGAAAAGGAAAGAAAGGGAGGTAAAAAGAAACAAACGAGAAAAGGAAATGGAAGCGGAAAAGTAAGGAACGAGAAAGGAAAGAGAACCGGAAGAGAAGGAAAGAGTAAACTGAAATGAGAAAAGCAAATAAAAAAGGAAAACAAATAAAAGGGAAGTTAAAAAACAGAAATTAGAAAGGAAAAGATAAGGAAATGAGAAAAGGAGACCTGGAAACAGGAAGAGAAGTAAAAATTAAACAACTGGGAAACGTAAAGGAAATGAAAGGGAAAGAAGAAAAGGGAAGTAAAAAGCAAGAAATGAACAAAGGAAAGGGAAGTGGAAAAAGAAGGAAACAAGAATGTAAGGAAATAAAAGAGAAGTAAACCGTAAAATGAAATGGGAAAAGTAAAGGAAATGAAAGGAAAAGAGAAAAGGGAAGTAAAGGGGAAATGGAAGTGGAAGCAGAAAAAGTGAGGAAACATAAAGAAAATGGAAGTGAAAAGAAAGAGAAATGAGAAAAGGAAAGGGAAGTGTTAAAAGACGGAAACAACAAAGGAAGGAAATAAAAGAGAAGTAAACGGTAAAATGAAATGGGAAAAGGAAATGAAAAGGAGAAGAAAAAAGAAACAATTATTAAAAAGGAAAGAGAAAATGAAAAAAGGTGAAAAAACTGAAAAGGAAGGAAAAAGGTGAGAATGGAAACAGGAAAAAAGGTAAGAAAACTAAATAGAAATAGTTCCGAAACGGAAAACAAAGGGAAAGGGGGAAAGGGAAGCGGGAGCGCAGGACGGGACGCAGTGTTCATCCTCACCTGACTGCTCTCTCTCCACCCATAATCCTGACGGAAGCTTCCCGGCAGGTAATCCCTAATCTGGCCCATGAGACACGCTAAGACTATTCACTGGGAGAGCCGGAGACGGGACGAGGCACTCGGGTGACAGTAATCCCATCACTGCGCTAATGCACTTAACCCGATAGCGCTCCGAGACGAGCAGCGGGAAACCACACGCAAACCTGAAAGATCCGGGACTGACATCAGTCACCAAACTAAAGCACAAACAACACAAAACTCACAAAACAACAACAAGGCGACTCCAGAAATGGACGTCCCGCGACACGAGAGTCTGAACTGTAGTTTTAGAGCGATCGCAGCCAAACTCACGAATCCAGAGTGAAACCGATCCGCACACAAATGACCCGTTCAGCCGCGTCTCTTCTCATAGACCAAGATGGCCGCAGACCGGCCTGACTTGCCTTGAAGAAACTTTGCGCCGAATCATCCTCATAAGACTATTAGTAAAAGTGAAGGGCCTTCAGAACACGAGAATGTTTCAAAGAGTTCTTATGACAATAATATGGCAGATGTCAGGCGCTGGGCTTCACACGCTGCAGGAATTCGTTCCAGTGGCGGCGGAGATTGCCAGAGTCGTCAGATGTATTCGCAGGCAGAACTAAAGTCTGGCAGTTGTTGGACGCACCTGCTGATAATGTGGATGTCCGTCTGTAATCCCTCAGTCTTATATTCCTCCCCTTCCCCGACGAGTCTCTGAGGTCCACAGCTTTAACTAATTAATGAGACACCCTTAAAAAGACGTCTGTAGTCACACTCTCTGACTGACTGCAGCGGTTCTGAGAGTTTAGACGTCTCTGATCGGGTTAAGCTGAGCAGCACCTGAGACGCACCTGCTCCGGAGACGAGCGCCGCCGTCGGGAGCGTGTCACGTTCGGCAGGAACGCGGCTCACCTGGCGGGGACGGATCCCGCCTGCTCCGGGTTTAAGACTCAAGCTCAAAGGAGAAGTGAAAACCGTCTCATCGTTTCCTCCTTCCAAACCCATTGGACTCTGTCGGGTGTGAACCGGCGCAGGATTCACTGTGTCGCTCGGAAATCGCTTGCGAATTTCAGAAATAATTACCAAGAAATGTAGAAGAACCTTCGACAGATCTGAGAGTCACTTGAAATGTAACTTCATAAAGCAGTGTAACATTTTTTTGTTCAATAATATTCATTTTGTTATTTTTCATGGTACTAATGAATATTTATGCAATAATTCTGGTCATTTTTTCACTTTGAAAATACTTTGAAATCCGAGTTTTGAAGGTAGATTCGTGTCATCTGGAGGGAGCAGAAGAAGAAGAATGTGAGCGCTGGACTCCTGTGCAGGTCCGCATGAAACGCTTATGAGACATCAATACTAATACTACACACTTTTATTACATTTTTGATTTGGATCTATATTTAGACATTCTCAAAGACTATATTTTGACAACTTTCTTTGATTGAAGTGTTGATTTGAAGTGTCAGTTTTTGCATTAATTTTACTACAGTAAAACCTGAACACAGAAAAAGACATTTTGTTACACATAATATCTAAATTCAATAAAAATGCTTTATCTGAGCTTAATCACCCTGATTTCAAACTTATTTGAGTCTTTTAGCTCAGTTTTGCCATTTGTTAAAGCCACACCAGTTCTTTTGTGTGTGTTTGAGTGAGTGTGTGTTTGAGCGTGTATGTCAATGTGTGTTTGAGTGAGTGTGTGTGTCAGTGTGTGTTTGAGTGAGTGTGTGTTTGAGTGAGTGTGTGTTCGAGTGAGTGTGTGTCAGTGTGTATTTGAGTGTGTTTGAGTGTATGTTTGAGTGAGTGTGTGTGTCAGTGTGTGTTTGAGTGAGTGTGTGTGTGTGTGTGAGTGTGTGTTTGGATGTTTTAGAGTGTGAGTGTGTGTGTGTGAGTGTGTGTTTGGATGTTTTAGAGCGTGTGTGTGTGTGTGTGAGTGTGTTTGGATGTTTTAGAGTGTGAGTGTGTGTGTGTGAGTGTGTGTTTGGATGTTTTAGAGTGTGTGTGTGTGTGTGTGTGTGTGAGTGTGTGTTTGGATGTTTTAGAGTGTGTGTGTGTATGTGTGTGTGTGAGTGTTGTGAGTGTGTGTTTGGATGTTTTAGAGTGTGAGTGTGAGTGTGTGTGTGTGAGTGTGTGTTTGGATGTTTTAGAGTGTGTGTGTGTGTGTGTGTGTTTGGATGTTTTAGAGTGTGTGTGTGTGTGTGTGAGTGTTGTGAGTGTGTGTTTGGATGTTTTAGAGTGTGAGTGTGCGTGTGAGAGAGTGTGAGTGTGTGTGTGTGTGTGTGTGTGTTTGAGTGTGTGTGTGTGTGTGTTTGGATGTTTTAGTGTGTGTGTGTGTGTGTGTGAGAGAGTGTGAGTGTGTGTGTGTGTTTGGATGTTTTAGTGTGTGTGTGTGTGTGTGTGTGAGAGAGTGTGAGTGTGTGTGTGAGTGTGTGTGTGTGTTTGGATGTTTTAGAGTGTGAGTGTGCGTGTGAGAGAGTGTGAGTGTGTGTTTGAGTGTGTGTGTGTGTGAGAGAGTGTGAGTGTGTGTGTGTGTTTGGATGTTTTAGTGTGTGTGTGTGTGTGTGAGAGAGTGTGAGTGTGTGTGTGAGTGTGTGTGTGTGTTTGGATGTTTTAGAGTGTGAGTGTGCGTGTGAGAGAGTGTGAGTGTGTGTTTGAGTGTGTGTGTGTGTGTGTGTGTGTGTGTGTGTGTTTGGATGTTTTAGAGTGTGAGTGTGCGTGTGAGAGAGTGTGAGTGTGTGTGTGTGTGTGTGTGTGTGTGTGTTTGGATGTTTTAGAGTGTGTGAGTGCGTGTGTTTGAGTGTGTGTGTGTGTGTGTTTGAGTGTGTGTGTGTGTGTGTGTGTGTTTGGATGTTTTAGAGTGTGTGTGTGTGAGAGAGTGTGAGTGTGTGTGTGTGTGTGTGTGTGAGTGTGTGTGTGTGTTTGGATGTTTTAGAGTGTGTGAGTGTGTGTGTGTGTTTGGATGTTTTAGAGTGTGACCTCTTCCTTGCGGTCCATTTTTATATGGATTGTGGCTAATTTGTAGATTGTAAACACACAAACATTCTCAGTATTTTAGTGTTTTTGCCTATTTCGCATTCATTTCCAATGACGTTTATTAAAATGACAAGTGTGACTATTGTTTTATGTCCATTTAGCTTTTTCAAATCAATTAATCCACGATATATTTTCTGTGGTCTCACAGTGACTGTGGCAAAAGTCAACAAGTTTCATAACATTTTTTTTCAGACTAAAAGACCGAACCATTTTTTAAAAATCGTTTTCCACTATAAAGAACCTTTCAATCCATGGAAGGTTCTGCGGTTGTTAAAGGTTCTTCATGGAACCATCAATGCCAATAAAGAACCTTCATTTTTAAGAGCGTAACACATTGAATTAAAGATGAAGTAGAAAGTAATTACCTCAAAAGAATTCCTTTTTACACACAAAAGCATGCATATATTGATCAGATTCATTTAAACAGCCAATAAATTCCAGATATTTGTTATAGTGGACATACATCTTGACGCACATGATGTTTTAAGGTCACATGACGTTTGTGTGACATCTCATCAAACTGAGAAATGATGTTTGAACGAACTTGAGGATTCTTGATTGCATTTGAACTGATTTTCAAATGGGCGGTGAACCAATTCAAAAATTGTTTGTTTAAATTGCTCATAAAATGAATTAAGAACTGTTGGTTTACAGTCGACTCAAATACTTTCTGCAGATCTAATAACCTGCTTGCCACGTCAAGTCAATCCTCAACCTCTACAACAACCAAAGCAAACTAAAAGCACCTGTGCACAATGAAAATCACCATATAAAGTCAGATGTTCCTCGGCACACCGTGACCTTTGCATCTGTTGATTCGAGCACTAAGAGAGCAAACAGTCTGAAGGATTCCGTCCGATAACGGCGAGAGATGACAGCAGTCATGTGACAAGGTTAAAACTCCTCTTAAGAGCTCCAGCATCTTGACAGCTAGAGAAAGGAGGAATAAAATGACAGCTTAGAATCCTTGAATGAATCCTTTCAGCAGTCTAATCCTGTCTGTCAGGGCTAATGGTTCAGTCTGTCGATCTGCGCCAGTATTACAGCGATCACTCTTCACTGACGAGTGCTGTTAAACGCCTGCAATGATACAGCGACCCTAAAACAGTACTGCGACACTCGAGTGACACTTAAACGTGTGTGAATGTCAATGCATTAGATATCAATATACAAAATGTCAAACATTCAGACATATGAGGTCTGACTTTTAAGTGTTTCAATATTATCTCCAATTTTGTCCAATTTAGAGCTTTTTAAAAAAAAAAAAAAAAAAAAAAAAATTTGTTTATTGTATTTCATAAAATAAAAAGAAAATTTAAAAAAATACAAAAGAGATTGAGTTTGTATTAGAAATGAAGGGGACCTATTATGCAAAATTCACTTTTATAAGGTGTTTGAACAGATGTGTATGGAAGCCCGTTCCCGCCACTGTTGAGAAAAAAAAAATTCTGTAAGTCATAATGAGAAACTTTCTCATAATAATGACTTAGTATCTCATAATAATGACTTAGTATCTCATAATAATGAGAAACTTTTCTCATAATAATGACTTAGTATCTCATAATAATGACTTAGTATCTCATAATAATGAGAAACTTTTCTCATAATAATGACTTAGTATCTCATAATAATGAGAAACTTTTCTCATAATAATGACTTAGTATCTCATAATAATGACTTAGTATCTCATAATAATGACTTAACATCTCATAATAATGACTTAACATCTCATAATAATGACTTAGTATCTCATAATAATGACTTAGCATCTCATAATAATGACTTAGCATCTCATAATAATGACTTAGCATCTTTAACTTAATCAAAAATTTTTTTATTTTTTTTAGAAACTTTTCTTATAATGACTTAGTATCTCATAATAATGACTTAGTATCTCATAATAATGACTTAACATCTCATAATAATGACTTAACATCTCATAATAATGACTTAGTATCTCATAATAATGACTTAACATCTCATAATAATGACTTAGTATCTCATAATAATGACTTAACATTTCAAAATAATGACTTAGTATCTCATAATAATGACTTAACATCTCATAATAATGACTTAGCATCTTTAACTTAATAAAAAAAATAATAAAAAAGGTTTTTTTATTAAGTTAAAGATACTAAGTCATTATTATGAGATACTAAGTCATTATTATGAGAAAGTTTCTCATTATTATGACTTACGGAATTTTTTTTTTCTCAACAGTGGCGGGAACGGGCTTCCATAGATGTGTGTTCAATCATGCGGTTCCAGATTTCCTCCTCCTCTTACGTAAGCCCCGCCCACAACTGCTGACGGACTCCGCCCTATTAGCATAGCCCCGCCCCCAGTGACTGTACACAGTCCGCCGTGTTTATCTCCTCACCATCAGCAGTCAATGTATTTTATTAAAGTTATTCAGTCGAGCAGTGAGTGATTTTCTGTTTTTCTTTTGTTGTTTGATTCATCTTAACAGCAGAAGATATCGTATAATACACTTTAATACGCAGATCTAATGTACACATGCGCTTTCTTTCCCTGCTGTTTACGTTCACAGATATAACCGACTGTGTTTATGTGAACTCTGTGTGTATTTGACAGTTTAAGTGCAATAAGACGTGAAAGAGAGCTTAGTTTGATACTATATATCAGATGTTTAAACTGTTATGGCTTTGCAAATAATTCAAGTCAAGTCAAGTCATCTTTATTTATATAGCGCTTTTTACAATGCAAATTGTGGCAAAGCAGCTTTACATTAATAAGAAAATGGTGTCATTGTGCAGCTTATTCTATATATTATTGATTCATTCCGTTGCAAAGATCAATAGTTATTAGTCTAGGTAATTTAGGTATAGCAGCACTGGAGAAAACAGTGACGTAATCGTCCGGCTCAGATCAGTTCGCATACAACGGCGCCAATGCAGGCATATCAAAAACACTGCTGAATATCAAGCAAGTGTCCCCAACTTAAGCAAGCCAAAGGCAACAGCGGCAAGGAACCAAAACTCCAACAAATGGAGAAAAAAACCTTGGGAGAAACCAGGCTTAGTTGGGGGGCCAGTTCTCCTCTGGCCAACAGTGAACACTTGTCTGATACTCAGGCAGAGTTACAGGTCATTAAACTGATTTGGAATCGCAACAGTCAAAATATTTAATCTAGTTCCATCTAATTTAAGATCTTTTTGATCACGCCGATATGGGACGGTTTGTTGGGATATGTGCCGCTGGCTGATGAGTCGGTAAGGTCTTCACAAAGGATGAGCTCGTTCACACGGTCTCCGCCGACACCACAGGGCCACACTGCTGCCGCACACAGGCACAGGTTCCCCGTCCGACCCGGACACAGCCCGGATCCAGCCAATCATGTTAATTGGTAAACCTCGGGATAAGCAGAGAGACAAAAAATTAGCGTAGACGCCATTCTTCTTCCGATGTAACGAGTACATCTGGTGTTATAGGAAGTGTTCCCGGTTCCGGCTGACCTGATCTATGCAGCCTAACAATCCTTTAACGGATATGAGGACAAGAGTTTATAGTGCGTCATGTGTATGCCAGGTTAAATAGATGCGTTTTTAGTCTAGATTTAAACTGACAAAGTGTGTCTGCTTCCCGAACAATGCAAGGAAGATTGTTCCAGAGTTTAGGTGCCAAATAGGAAAAGGATCTACCGCCCGCGGTTGATTTTGATATTCTAGGTATTAACAACTGGCCAGAATTCTGAGATCGTAATAGACGCGAAGGACTATAATACATTAAAAGCTCACTCAGGTACTGGGGAGCTAAGCCATTTAGTGCTTTGTAAGTAATTAGCAAGATTTTAAAATCTATACGATGTTTAATAGGGAGCCAGTGCAGTTTTGACAGAACCGGACTAATATGTTCATACTTCCTGGTTCTAGTAAGGACTCTAGCAGCTGCGTTTTGGACCAGCTGTAATTTGTTTATCACGCGAGCAGGGCAACCACCCAGTAGAGCATTACAGTAATCTAGTCTCGAGGTCATAAACGCATGAACTAGCTGTTCCGCATTTGTCATTGAGAGCATATGTCGCAATTTAGATATATTTTTAAGATGGAAGAATGCGGTTTTACATATGCTAGAAATGTGGCATTCAAATGAAAGATTGGTATCAAAGAGCACACCCAGGTTCCTAACTGACGAAGACGACTTAACAGAGCAGCCATCAAGTGTTAGACAGTATTCTAGGTTATTATGTGCAGAAGTTTTTGGTCCAATAATTAGAATCTCTGTTTTTTCTGAATTTAGTAGTAGGAAATTACTAGTCATCCAATTTTTTATATCAGCTACGCATTCTGTTAATTTTGAGAATTGGTCGGTTTCGTCAGGGCGCGAGGAAATATAGAGCTGAGTATCATCAGCGTAACAGTGAAAGCTAATGCCATGCTTCCTAATGACATCTCCCAAGGGTAGCATGTACAGAGTGAAAAGCAACGGTCCTAGAACTGAGCCTTGTGGTACTCCATGTTTAACTTGTGATCGAAATGACATCTCTTCGTTTACTACTACAAACTGATAACGGTCAGATAAGTATGATTTGAACCATGCCAATGCATTTCCACTAATTCCAGCATAATTTTCTAGTCTATTCAAAAGAATATTGTGGTCGATAGTGTCAAAAGCAGCACTGAGGTCTAGTAACACTAATAGAGAGATACAACCACGATCTGATAATTAACTTTAATGATGACAAAGATGTCATGTGAGCGTGATCGCAACAGAGATGATGATCAAAACCGAACAGATGGTTTAGCTTTGGCAGAGTATCCTGGGCACGAGTTGTACAGGCTCTGCCCTCTTCTGGAAAAAGGGGCGGGGAGCAGCAGCTCATTTGCATTTAAAGACACATTTTGAGCAGGAACTTCACAAACACATTCCGGGGACACTTTTGACTTATATTATATAGTGGCATAATTGGTTCGCTTTAACACCACAACACTTAATCTGAACTTCTTGAATGCGCATTTGTTTGTTAAACTGAACCCGGCGAGAATCACAGCATGTTTTCAGGTTAGTATTACAAGAGAAGGATGAGCAGGACGGTGTTTTCTCCCCCTTGTTTGTGCACAGGTTTATTTATTTACACGCCATCCAGGGAAACCAGCTCACCATATGTTTGCACGTGCTCTGCGGCGGTTAATGGCGTTTTCTCGTTCTTTACTACCCCATCAGGTCCTGCTCGATGCGTCTCTGAAGTAGATTAATGAGCAGAAGATAATGAGCAGAGCTTCAGATGATCCTGCTGTACCGTATGAACATCTCTCCTCAGCTCCCTATTCCCAATAAAACAAATACGCTCAATTACTGTCGGTTACTGACGGATCCTCCTCTCTGAACGCGCAATCAAAGGTTTGACTCGTTTTGCATTCAGATACTTCATTCATCTGCGTTCAGATTATACATTAGTGAGTAAAGCATTCAAATTTCCATGATGGTGACTCTATATAAAACTGCAAACACAATCACTATTAATTATCAACATCTACTTACGCCTCCAATCCCTCCTCAGACCTACAGAAATATGCAAAAGAATGTTTTTTTACAGTAAGTTGTAAACTTAAAATTTACCTCCAAAGAAACTGCAAAATGTTTTACCAATTTTCTAAATGCATCAGATCCTGGTCACATGTTATCTAATGTATTAAATATCTTAATATTAACATTCTGTCTTTTGTTGAGTGTTTAGTAACGTGTAGGTTCTGATGGAACATGTGCTTCTAAAACAAAGAAAAAAATATTCAGTATTGATTAATATTGTAAAAAAAATATTTTCGTTATTTTTTAATCACAACATTTTTTCCTTTTGTCAGATCAACTTCCATTATTAATGCGGTTCAGATCACATAATAACCAGTTGCCTTCATTGTATTAACTCAGATTTTTAATTTCAATGAACTCAAAATTTTAAGTTACTTAAGTTGAATTCTTTTTTACAGAAGCCAGAAGACTCATTGAAAAAGAAACTCATATTAAACTGATATATAAACTCCAGATTTAAATTTATAAAACAAATTAACAGCTTTTGCTTTAATGAAACCGTGCCTGTACTGCCTTGCATGTTTGGCAGCACTGTTTAGTCCTACAGGCTGAAGTGTGTAATTATATTTGCATGCGTGGAGTTTTCCATAAATATGCCAGAGGGATGTGAAATATTGAGGAGGCGTTCAAAACTTTCTACTTAAATGTGGTGAAATATGGCCCGTCTGAAATGTGTTCCCATTATGGAATAACGCCCGTGTGCCGGCCGTCATCCATCACCAGCACAATAAAGGGGGAGTTTCTGGCCCTAATAACTCACGGGCAGAACCGAGAGCTGACAGCCGCCGCCGAAAACAGCAACCCCCGTCCATCCATCAGCATCTGCCGCCCATCCATCAGCCGCCGCCGCACACGCTTTAATTAACAACAATCAACACTGGATTAGTAAACAATTTAGATAGATAGATAGATAGATAGATAGATAGATAGATAGATAGATAGATAGATAGATAGATAGATAGATAGATAAACAGTGGGATAGATAGATAGATAGATAGATAGATAGATAGATAGATAGATAGATAGATAGATAGATAGATAGATAGATAGATAGATAGATAGATAGATAGATAAACAGTGGGATAGATAGATAGATAAACAGTGGGATAGATAGATAGATAAACAGTGGGATAGATAGATAGATAAACAGTGGGATAGATAGATAGATAGATAGATAGATAGATAGATAAACAGTGGGATAGATAGATAGATAAACAGTGGGATAGATAGATAGATAGATAGATAGATAGATAGATAAACAGTGGGATAGATAGATAGATAAACAGTGGGATAGATAGATAGATAGATAGATAGATAGATAGATAGATAGATAGATAGATAGATAGATAAACAGTGGGATAGATAGATAGATAGATAGATAGATAAACAGTGGGATAGATAGATAGATAAACAGTGGGATAGATAGATAGATAGATAGATAGATAGATAGATAGATAGATAGATAGATAGATAGATAGATAGATAGATAGATAGATAGATAGATAAACAGTGGGATAGATAGATAGATAGATAGATAGATAGATAGATAGATAAACAGTGGGATAGATAGATAGATAGATAGATAGATAGATAGATAGATAGATAGATAGATAGATAAACAGTGGGATAGATAGATAGATAGATAGATAGATAGATAGATAAACAGTGGGATAGATAGATAGATAGATAGATAGATAGATAAACAGTGGGATAGATAGATAGATAAACAGTGGGATAGATAGATAGATAGATAGATAGATAGATAGATAGATAGATAGATAGATAGATAGATAGATAGATAGATAGATAGATAGATAGATAGATAGATAGATAGATAGATAGATAGATAGATAGATAGATAGATAGATAGATAGATAGATGGGTTAAATGTTTGACCCAACCCGCTGAGTAGATTTATTATTAATTAATAGATTTATTAAACTGCATATTCACCTTTTGATTATTATTGTTGTCTCTAGTCATTTTGTGTCTGATTTTTAATTTCCAACATATTTTGGGTTCATTTTACTCCAGACATACAGTCATTTTTAAACAATAGTTGAGTGAAATAAAACTGGCTAAAAAGCTGGGCAAACGCTTAACCCAACGGCTGGGTCAAAACAGCCCAATCACTGGGTTTGTCCATGTTGGATGGATGTGATGGTGTTATAACTCACCCAACACTTCATAACACCATATTTTTGCATTTTAATCACCAGACATGGCATTTACGCTGCTTCTCTAATTCATTCGATACGCTTTAGGTTTATGGTTTTAGAAAATATTTGACGTGTCATCAGAGTATAATGTTTTTATTGGGCCGGTTAAATTCCCCGCATTACTCCAGCCTATAGTTTACAGCTGCAGACATATCTAATATCAGTCTGAGATGACCTATGAAGTCACCTGACCTGCTTATGAGCCATCACTCATGCGTAAGATATATTAATAAAACTGGTGCTCGTTTTTACAGGCTCGAGCCTATAAATCATAACACAGGATTTGTTTCATAACGAGATAGGATTTATTTAATGCACTGTGATGTGAGGTTGTTTTTACCTCCTCAACATGGCCAAAACAAACGCCCACAGCGGTGACGTCACACATCCCCAGGACCTGTCAATCACCTCACGCGGCGATATGATTGGACGGCGGGGAAGGCTTTAATCTCGGGTGCGCGTGAACGCGAGGAATGTGAGCTCAGTGCGAGTGCGCGACGCGGAAGATAAGATGCGCTCCGAACTCTCTCTGCCGCCCTTCCACAGCGAGAACCTTTAAGGATTATATTTCGTGTGTTTTTTACGTGATATTTGAAAACATTTGTTGGTCTTCTTGGGAGATACTTTTTGTCCATCTACAGATGCGTTTCCAGATTGCGCGGAGGGAAGTGGGACATGATCACATTGCCTACGGAGTCTGCTGTGTTTAGTGTGGCTGATCTAGTGTGGGACAAGAAGCGAACCCTGAACCCCTTCCCGCACGCCCTGCCTCCCGCGGACCCGCAGCGCCAGGCGAGCCGTCTGCCCGTGAAAGTGTTGAAAATGCTCAGCGCGCGCACCGGACACATCCTGCACCCGGACTATCTGCAGCCGTTACCGTCCACCCCCGTCAGTCCCATCGAGGTACAGAGCGCGTTTCTCTCCGTTTCCACCTGAATGCGTGTCGAAAACACGAGAGCTTTAGTGTTCAAAACATTTTCTTCTCTATAAAACAATCCGATTAATTATGGATTTTTTTTTGTTGTTGTTGATGTTTTTTGGATTGCCCTTATATGGCAAATCAAAGAAAAAACTTTTCTTAAAAGTATTAATCTATAGTAAAATTGTGTATTTTGTGCATTAATATACTTAAATTTCAATAGCGACGATAAAAGCTTTTGCGCGCGACCGTGAGAATTGTTTTTATGCATAAATAATGAGGCTGGAAGAATCACTGCAAGTTCAAATGTTTTATACAAAGACGACACAAAACATTCATCAAAGACTGGAAAGAATTAAAAAAAATTACTTTACACTATTTATGCGTCTGAAACAAACATCAAACGTCATGTTAATGCTTTCCTTAAAAACTGACCCACTTCCATCAATGCAGTTTTTTCTTTAGCGATATAAAGTGAAGGAAAACATGCGTGTACAGACTCCGAGGGAAATAAAGAAAACCCTCGTGACGTTTGATTTAATGTCTCTGCAGCAGTTTAGATTTAAGATTCGAGTCGTGCCACACGTGAATCAACACCGTTTTCAGCGTGAAAAGGAATGAAATGCACATTAATGTGGAAAGCATCAATATTTCCTGCAGTTCAAATTCATTTTCAAACTATAATGCATCTAAAACTGTCTGTTTTCACAGTTGGATGCCAAGAAGAGTCCCCTCGCCCTCCTCGCACAAACGTGCTCCCAGATCGGGAAGTCGGATCCGCCGTCCTCGACCAAACTGTCCGCGGTCGCCTCGGACAAGGACAGCAAATCCAGTCCCCTGAAGATCAGCGACATCGGAGCCGAGGATAAGTCCAGTTTCAAGCCGTACTCCAAGTCTTCAGAGAGGAAGGACACGGGTGGAGATAAATCCGGTTTCCGTGTCCCGAGCGCCACCTGCAGGCCGGTCACGCCGCGGACGGGCAGTCCGAGCTCCTGCAGCTCCGTCTCTCCGCAACCCGGAAGGACGGAATCCGCGGATAAATCGGGGAAAAGGGACAGCGACGCACGTAAAAGCGCCACTCCGGAGAGAACTGAGAGCAACGGCGAGGCGAGCAAACCGCAGGACGTTTCCAAAGCGGTCACGCCCGACGGCGCTCCCTCGTCCACGCTCGGGTCGGGACTCGTGGCGCCGGTTTCGCCCTACAGACCCGGCCACACCGTGTTCCCCATCTCCCCCTACCCCGGAGCGTACGCCGGCTACCCGCAGCCCTTCCTCTCTCTGGACCCGAGCAAGGCCGGCGGCGGCAGCCAGTTGATTAATGCTCAGCTGTCCGGCGCTCTCAGCAGTAAGGCGGGGTCGAGTCCCCTCGCCGGAGCCTCTCCGCCATCCATCATGTCCGGCGGCCTGTGCCGAGACCCGTTCTGCCTGAGCTACCACTGCGCCAGCCATCTATCATCCGGCGGCTCGCACGACAGCAAGTCCGGATACTCCCTCATGTATCCCAGCGCCGCGCTGCACCCGCCCGCCTTCCCCGGACACCCGCTGTACCCGTACGGCTTCATGCTCCCCAGCGAGTCCCAGCAGCACATCTGCAACTGGGTGTCCGCCAGCGGACCCTGCGACAAGCGCTTCTCCAGCTCCGAGGAGCTCCTGGCCCATTTGCGGACTCACACGGCATTCGCGGAGAAGCTCGTTTCGGGATACCCCAACTCTTTAACTCTTCCGGCCTGTCACATGCCCGGAGCCCCGCTGGCGCTCAGGACGCCGCATCACGCGCTCGGGCTCGGCGCGCGGTACCACCCGTACGCCAAGAGCCCGGGCGCGCCGGTGCCGATGCCTGCGGCCGCGGGCCCGTTTTACTCGCCGTACGCGCTGTACGGACAGAGACTGACCACCGCGCCCGGCCTCGGATATCAGTGAAATGATTTTGATATGCTTTCGTTCACCTCAGGACTAGTGGACCATTATTTATTAAAGTTACAGCTTTAAAGCAAATGAAATAAAAACATTTCAACAAGACTCACATGGCTTTATTTAAACGTGACAGTTCTTACTGATATAAACGAAACGAGCCTCGACCGAAGCCCAGCCGCACTGTGTGATGTCTCATAACCAAAATTTGCATGTTTATTTCTAAATTGACTTGAATACGTATATTTTACCGTGTTTTTACTGTGAAACTCAGGGAAAATCGACAGCAATTAAAGAGTCACTCAGTTCAGTGTGTTTGTCTGACTTCAGCGCCGTCCATCACACACACACACACACACACTCCACACACACTCCACACACACACTCTATCACACACACACACACTCCACACACACTCCATCACACACACACACACACACACACTCCACACACACTCCACACACACACTCTATCACACACTCCACACACACACACACACTCCACACACACTCCGTTTGATTTCACCGTCGCAGCGTGTGCTGGAACCAATCATGATTTAAGATAATCAGGTATTTAAACATTTATTGGATTTATGTGTGCGAGTCCAAGGATTTTCATGTTAAAACACTTATATTTTATTTCCCTCATGAGGCTGTTTGTTTGACTTTTTACAAGGATGAAATAAATCAGGTCATGACGAAGACTAAAATAAATATAATATGTATAAATTTTACATTTATAGGAAAAGAAGTTTAAAAATGTTTTATTCCTTGTCAAAGAAATTAAAATAGAGGCGATTTATCAAAGCCATTAAAAAATGTGGTTATACACGATCAAAACTTATTCATAACACTTTATAATATTAGTGAATCATCAGTAGTTCACGCTCATGAATCTACGGCTCTGATTTACAGACGGTTTGTTTTCGACATTATAAAAGAAACATCGGTTTTCCTGAAAATAAAACATCCATCCGTTTCTCCAGAAGAACATCAAACTGTTCCACATTCATCTGTGTGAATATCAGAAGACATGACGTTCATTCAGCGGTTGAATTTAGAGAGTGTTTATGATCAATAATTCATGGACAATCACAGGTTCGTGTTCATCGCGGCGGAGAAACGTCTCAATAATCACTGATGCTTGACATTTAATGGTTGAGGATCGTCAGACGTTTGGACACACTCTCTCCCGCGATATGAGAGTCATCAGAATTATGGAATAACACACGAGCGTAATATTAGACAGTAGTTGCCAAAAGTGACATCTTCACTCTTCATTTAAATATTATTCAAAAGATTTTGCAGTCGGTTTTATTTGTGATAATAACGCAGTGAAACATGACAAATTGTGCGACATAATTTCTTTGTGTGACAGTCCGGCCAAAAATGATGAACACATGCAAAACTAACAGAGAAACACGAAAATATTAATACTTTATTATTATGTTGTAGTCGTGCGTGCTTTTTCCAATCCACTTTTTGTTTTTATATACATTATTTGCAAAGTAAAATCTTTTTGCCAAATAATTTTGTTAGATAAATACTTGAACCAAGTTTTGTTTTTCCCTCATATTTAAACTGTATAAAAAACAAAATATTTCCTCATACTTTGATTGTTTAATCGATCATTAAAAATAAATATTTCCTCTGGACGTCACTTTCGGCCACTACTGAACTACTGTAATGAAAACTGAACTTATACTTATAAAGTACATTCAATGTTGCACTTCATATTCAAGCAAATCACATGTTTATATATTTTAATAGTATTTAAGAAATTGTTCCTAGTGGGAAATGTTGTTTGTTTACATGTTCTGGAGACAGAGTCATATTTAAATGAAGAATTCATTATTTCAGGACCTGAAAAATCTGCATTTTTTTTCGACCAAATTAGAACAAGAGAAGACACACATCAGCTGAAACTCCAGCACACAAAAGGCTAAATGGAGTAAATAAATTGCATATATGGGCATTTTTTGCCACACCGCATTTGTTGTTTTTGTGCATTTTTGCAATTTTTTGGCTTAAACGTTTGCATTACCATGTGTACTGCGGCGTGCAAACTTAAAACACACACTTCCTTTAAATATTCATCCTGACAGACTCCAGGAGTCGCATGCACTTAAAACACAGCATGTTTCAGTTTCAAACCAAACCCACAGCGTTTCAGCTCCAAACGTGCTCGACGCTTTTAGACTCCTGCTGATCCGACATGAAGACGTGACCGCCGGCTGACCACACGTTCATATATTAGTAACACAGAACAACAATCGCTCATGTCTGAACGACCCAACGATGAATCTTTCAGCGCACCGAACCACCAGCTGTCGGCCGTTCAAACCACCACCGGCACAAAGTCTTTACGTTTTTGTCTTGTTTTCCTGTAAAATAACTCCGTTTCCAAGAATGACAAGATTGAGACTTAAAAAAATATTTGTTTCAAGCCCTTACAGTTCAAACGTTGTGCAACTTTGGCCTGTTGGTGGCGCTATATGGATCGCGTTAGAGACTCCAAAATTGGCACAAATTCTATTCAGACGGTCGTCTATCTGTGTGCCAAATTTCACCATTTTCCAGCAAGATTTCATTAAAATTTACTGTTTCCCAAAACCACACTAAACTGTGTTGGACTCTCAATATGAAATGTTTCGTTTCAAACATTCATCATCATCATCATCATCATCATCTCGATGTTGAGCTGCTGTGTATGGAAGCACATTTCAGCAGAAGAAAAAAAAAATCATAATTATTAATGGAAATAATGACTTTAAAAATTATGACAAATTGAAATTCTGAGATAAAAAGTAAAACATTTGACATACCAAACTGAAATTATGAGATAGTATGTCAAAATTTTGAGTTTTTATCTCATAATTTCAACTATGTCTTAATTTTAATTTAGTATGTCATAATTTTACTTTTTAAGATGAAATTATGACAAATTGAAATTGAGAAAAAAGTAAAAATTGACAGTAAATTGAAATTATGAGATAAAACGTTGAAATTGAGATAGTATGTCAAATCTTTTACTTTTTATCTCATAATTACAATTTGTCATAATTTTGACTTTTTAAGATGAAATTATGACAAATTTAAATTATGAGATAAAAAGTCAAAATGATGACACACCAAATTGAAATTGAGATAGTATGTCAAATCTTTTACTTTTTATCTCAGAATTTCAATTTGTCATAATTTTGACTTTTTAAAATGAAATGATGACGAATTGAAATGGAGATAAAAAGTCAAAATTGACAGTAAATTGAAATTATGAAATAAAACGTTGAAATTGAGATAAAAACTGAGATAGTATGTCAAAATTCAGATTTTTTCTATCTCATAATTTCAATTTATGTCTTAATTTCGATTTAGCATGTCATAATTTTTACTTTTTAAGATGAAATTATGACAAATTGAAATTATGAGATAAAATGTCAAAATTATGACATACCAAATTGAAATTGAGATAGTATGTCAAATCTTTTACTTTTTATCTCATAATTTCAATTTGTCATAATTTTGACTTTTTAAGATGAAATTATGACAAATTGAAATTGAGAAAAAAGTAAAAATTGACAGTAAATTGAAATTATGAGATAAAACGTTGAAATTGAGATAGTATGTCAAATCTTTTACTTTTTATCTCATAATTACAATTTGTCATAATTTTGACTTTTTAAGATGAAATTATGACAAATTGAAATTATGAGATAAAAAGTCAAAATTATGACATACCAAATTGAAATTGAGATAGTATGTCAAATCTTTTACTTTTTATCTCATAATTACAATTTGTCATAATTTTGTCTTTTTAAGATGAAATTATGATGAATTGAAATTGAGAAAAAAGTAAAAATTGACAGTAAATTGAAATTATGAGATAAAACGTTGAAATTGAGATAAAAAATGAGATAGTATGTCAAAATTCAGATTTTTTCTATCTCACAATTTCAATTTATGTCTTAATTTCGATTTAGCATGTTATAATTTTTACTTTTTAAGATGAAATTATGACTACTTGAAATTGAGAAAAAAAGTCCAAATTGACAGTAAATTGAAATTATGAGATAAAACGTTGAAATTGAGATAAAAACTGAGATAGTATGTCAAAATTCAGATTTTTTCTATCTCACAATTTCAATTTATGTCTTAATTTCGATTTAGCATGTCATAATTTTTACTTTTTAAGATGAAATTATGACCAATTGAAATGATGAGATAAAATGTCAAAATTATGAGAAGTTACATTCATCTGTCATCTCTCTGTGTGCAAAATGCCACCATTTTCCAGAAAGTAAACAGTGTTTGATTTACATTTAGAAATGTTCCTCTCGACATGAAATCTTTGGTTTCACCTTGTTCGTTTAGATAATCTGACTGGAAAACGAGAGCCAGATAAAGAAGTCGAAGATGATTTGTGCTCTGAATCTCTCACACGCACTGGAAGAGTGAAAGTCTGTCGTCCATAAATCCCGCAGTCGTCAACA
>CM076068.1:29497500-29555000 GCA_038088235.1 Zacco platypus | reverse complement strand
ATTATGACAAATTGAGATTATGAAATAAAAAGTCAAAATTATGACAAATTGAGATTATGAAATAAAAAGTCAAAATTATGACAAATTGAGATTATGAAATAAAAAGTCAAAATTATGACAAATTAAGATTATGAGTCAAAATTATGACAAATTGAGATTATGAAATAAAAAGTCAAAATTATGACAAATTGAGATTATGAAATAAAAAGTCAAAATTATGACAAATTGAAATTATGAGTCAAAATTATGACAAATTGAGATTCTGAAATAAAGAGTCAAAATTATGGCACTAAATTGAAACTGACCAAGTTGAAATCATAAGATAAAAAGTCAAAACATACATATAAAATTTAAATTGTCATAGTTTTGACCTTAATCTTATCATTCTAAATGGTCAATTTCAGTAAAGTATGTATCATTATTTTGATTTTAGTGATTATTTTTACTTTTTATTCTCATAATTGACTTTTATGTCCAAATGATATGAAATTCTATTACATGTAAACTCGTATGTCATAAGTGGAAGCGTTCATGCGGCGAGATGAGATCAAGAGGGCTTTGGTTCTGTGAACCTCAGCAGAAACGCTCCTCAACACGGCCTCTATTCAGGCTCCAGCGACTCCATTACAAACACCAGCCTTCAAAATGTTGCCCAATTATCGCTTTCATTGGGCTGATGGATGCCAGCTGGGCTTTCAGGCTCTGGACTCGGTTTCAGCCCATAAGTCACTCTGACACGCGTCTCTGAAGTCAATCCAGAGGAAAAGTCCATAAAAATGTTCGAGCGTTAAACCGCAGAGCCATCAGGAGCAAACGCCGTCACGAGGAACCTGAGATGTGACGATCACGTGACTTCGACGGGCGTTTCCACTCCTGACATCTCACTGAGCGCTCTTCATCTGCCATTAATGACTCTGGCTTAAAACTGACGACGCCTCTCATGCTCACCGAAGCTAAAATACAGTAAAAATTGTAAAATATTATTACACTTTAAAACAGCTGTTTTCTCTGTGAATATATAATAACCTGTAATTTATTCCTGTGATCAAAGCTGAATTATGACAGCCAAAATTTACACATACCGAGTTGAAATTATGACATAAATTGAAATTGAGAGTCTACATTTTGACACACCAAGTTGAAATTATGAGATAAAAGTCAAAATTATAACACTAAACTGAAATTATGACAGACAAAATTAACATGAATTGAAATTATGAGACAAAAAGTCAAAATTATGACACTTGAAATTGCGAAAGTCAAAATTGACATACTAAATTGAAATTACGATAAAAAGTAAAAATTGACATACTAAGTTGAAATTATGAAATAAAAAAATCAATTTTATAATACTAAATTTAAATTATGACAGTAAAAATTGACAAATTGAACTTATGAGACAAAAAGTAAAAATTATAACATACTAAATTGAAATTACGATAAAAAGTAAAAATTATGACATACTAAATTGAAATTACGATAAAAAGTAAAAATTATAACATACTAAATTGAAATTACGATAAAAAGTGAACTTGACATACTAAATTGAAATTACGATAAAAAGTAAAAATTATGACATACTAAATTGAAATTACGATAAAAAGTAAAAATTATAACATACTAAATTGAAATTACGATAAAAAGTAAACTTGACATACTAAATTGAAATTACGATAAAAAGTAAAAATTATGACATACTAAATTGAAATTACGATAAAAAGTAAAAATAACATACTAAATTGAAATTACGATAAAAAGTAAAAATTATGACATACTAAATTGAAATTACGATAAAAAGTAAACTTGACATACTAAATTGAAATTACGATAAAAAGTAAACTTGACATACTAAATTGAAATTACGATAAAAAGTAAAAATTATGACATACTAAATTGAAATTACGATAAAAAGTAAAAATTATGACATACTAAATTGAAATTACGATAAAAAGTAAACTTGACATACTAAATTGAAATTACGATAAAAAGTAAAAATTATGACATACTAAATTGAAATTACGATAAAAAGTAAAAATTATGACATACTAAATTGAAATTACGATAAAAAGTAAACTTGACATACTAAATTGAAATTACGATAAAAAGTAAAAATTATAACATACTAAATTGAAATTACGATAAAAAGTAAAAATTATGACATACTAAATTGAAATTACGATAAAAAGTAAACTTGACATACTAAATTGAAATTACGATAAAAAGTAAAAATTATGACATACTAAATTGAAATTACGATAAAAAGTAAACTTGACATACTAAATTGAAATTACGATAAAAAGTAAAAATTATAACATACTAAATTGAAATTACGATAAAAAGTAAAAATTATGACATACTAAATTGAAATTACGATAAAAAGTAAACTTGACATACTAAATTGAAATTACGATAAAAAGTAAAAATTATGACATACTAAATTGAAATTACGATAAAAAGTAAAAATTATGACATACTAAACTGAAATTACGATAAAAAGTAAAAATTATGACATACTAAGTTAAATTATGAAATAAAAAAATCAATTTTATAATACTAAATTTAAATTATGACAGTAAAAATTGACAAATTGAAATTATGAGACAAAAAGTAAAAATTATAACATACTAAATTGAAATTGGCAAATTGAAATTATGAGATGAAGCCTAAATTTTGACATATTAACTTGAAATTATGACAGACAAAATTCACATACTAAATTAAAATCATCAGATTAAAAAAAAAAATCTAAGTTACGGCAAACTATATTATGAAAAGCTGAATGTTCAGCATCATTCCTCCAGTCTTCAGAGTCACATGATCCTTCAGAAATCATTCTGATATGATGATTTGATGTAATGAATCCTTGCTGAATTAGTCTTAATTTCTTAAAAAAAAAAATCCACTGACCCCAAACTTTTCCGCCGTACAATAAATATGTAAACCATTATGAACTAGTTTTGCATTTTTGGATGTAAAGATCAGCGCTTATAATATCAGCAAAAGAAATAATGTTAAAGTTTGAGCTAATTTGAGGTTCAGGCTTTTACAGTAGAACATCTACACTGTGACAGAAAATACATAAAGTGCAAGAAAAGAATTTCTAAAGTACAGGATAACAATCACACATCACTTTCAACGCCAGCGGGAGATTTATCGCCGCGTCAGCAAATTCAACTCTTCAGAGAAGCAGAAAGAAGTTCTTCAAATCTTCGACTAAATAAAGTTTGAGAGCACATTAATTTATAATGAGAAGAAAAAGAAACACTGGACTGCTTTATGTGTGGAAAACTGAAGCTCCTGCAAGTCATCGTGACCCGCAGAAAGAGTTTCATCACGTGTGTGAGATCACAGCGCCACCTGCTGCTGAACTGAAGAACTGCAGCCTTCAGGAACAACGAAACTGCAAAATAATTCTGTTCAACAACATCTACACTGACTAAACTTTGACAGCAAATAAACTGCTATCCTGAAATGTTTGTTATATGATCCAAATCTCATCTGCATCAAACAAACAAGTGAAACTTGGATTCATTTCAAATTACTCCGTTTCAAGGTTTTCTGGAAAACATTAAAGCTAAACAAATCTAGATTTTGAACCTTCATCATAGCAGAAATACATCCATGTGATTTTAGATTAAATATATATATATGCTATAAAAACATGTAAAAAGGCATTAAAAATGAAAATATATATTTTGCTCGACTCAATGCTGTCTTTGCTCTCAAACAAAGTGATTACTGTCATGTTTAATATTCATGATTTGTGTCATTAAGCGGGAAATCTCCACCCACAAAACTGGAGCCATTTTACAGAAGAAAGAATCCACAGCAGCAGAAGAAACGCTTCAGATCAGTGAGTTACGCGTTCATATCTAATACTGTACTTCCAGATGTATTTTACTGTACATACTGTACACACTCGCTGATCGTGTTTGTTTACTGCAGTCACGCGAGTGTCGAATAATCCGTTTCGCGCGTTTTATTAATGCATCAGATTTTGTAACGCATATTTATCGAGATTTATGACCCGTTAAAGGCGCATCAGTATTGTGTTATTGTTGTTGTTTACTTGTTTATTGACTACAGTGAAGACGGATTAGGGGAAAAAACAATTCAAAAATAATTTCTGTGGAGAAAAAATTAAATACTCTCCAGTAAATTAATACGTAACATTTGTACACATTCCGTCTGTAAATGATGCATTTAAACGCTTTAAATAATAATAATAATAGAGTCTCCATGTGCAGCGGTCATGTGATCTGATGGCGCTCGTGTCGTAATTCTCAGTTTAAGCGCAACTAAAACCGAGTGTGAAACTCAGTTCCTTTTTTTCTCCAGATCCAAACACTAACTTTGATGAGTCACTATGCCTAGATTTTGCAAATACTCCTCATAATTTATTCATAATAAAAATAGGGCAAGTAAAATCTAAAAAAAAAAACCCCATTCCATTATGAACTTTTCCTAATTTTATGAGATCACGATTAAATAAATGAATTAAATTTAAAAAAAAATCACATTACTCGTACAGTACAAGCCATTTTCTCCGAGCGCATAGTCGGTGTTTTACGGTAACGGAGTTCATGTGTGGCGGTCGGTTCGCGCTCATCTCAGTCAGTCAGATGTAAAGTCTTCAGATTGAGGGCTGTAATAATAATAATGTCATCTCATAACTTATCCAGAGAAGCGCTTATAGGCTCAGCGACGCTGGGAGTGATTTTTATAGCGGGATATTATGTGGGTAAGTGCTGAAACCAAAGAACTACAGCAGAAGTCAATCGTGTGTAATTCTCCGGAAGTTCGTGTACTTTGATCCAACAAGTCGCAATTAAAGGCGCAGCACCCAATTAATTTAAACGAAATCGAACAAATTCAGCCGTGCTTGTGAAAAATGTGTTGATCTCATGTGTATTTTGTAATAAAAGGTAAAGTAAAAAAATTTAAAAAAAATTGTATATATATATATAATTATTTTTTTTTTGGAGAGTTTATATATATATATTTATATATTTATAAAATGTGTATATATATATTATATATGTATATATATATATATATATATATATATATATATATATACACATATATAATATATATATACACATTTTTTGGAGAGTTTATATATATATATATATTTATTATATATATTATATATATACTTTTTTTGAGAGTTTATATATATATTTATTATATATAATATATATTATATATGTAAATTTTTTTTGGAGAGTTTATATATATATTTATATATATATATTATATATATACTTTTTTTTTTGGAGAGTTTATATATATATATTTATTATATATACATATATATATATATATATATATATAAACTCTCCAAGCAAGTAACTGAGGTATTTTACTAAAAAAAAAAACAAATTCTCAACACCACAATTTTGTTGAAATTTGCAAAGAGTTAAATATTAAAGTGAAAAAGGAAATATGGAATTGAAAAAAAAGGATCTCCAAGCAAGTAACTGAGATATTTTAGTGAAAACATGATTTTATGTTGAAATTGCAACTAAATAATTATAATGAAATAATCGTTTAAAAAAAAAATGGCAAGAAATCCCACATGGAAAAAGATTAAAATAATTTGTTTTATGAAATGTACATTAGTGTAAATAACACTCATTACAGCCAACAGTAAATTCTCTGATTTCTTGTTTCTGCAGGCAAACGCAAATCTAAGTTCTTCAGAATGTCGTCGGGTAAAAGCCACGTGGGGAAGAAAGACGATCCGGTGATGCAGTACCTGCTGAATCATTCCCTGCGGGAACATCCCGCTCTTAAAAACCTGCGGCAGGTGAAAACATGACGACTGTCAAACACCCAGATGTCCAGAGATTATAGTAGTTTTATTATTTAAAAAAAAAAAAAAAAGCGATTCAAAGTAATTTCAAAGATATCACTACTAATAATAGATGTTTTTGATTAATATGTGTAAGAATAATTTGCAGAACATTGTTTTATTCACTGAACATCTGAATCTGTAGAAGACGCTGGAGCACCGGCTGAGCTCCATCATGGTGTCCTGCGAACAGGCGCAGTTCATGGCCAACCTGGCCCGATTAATCAAAGTGGAGAAAGCCATTGAAATCGGTGCGTGACTGTCATGCGTTGCACAGATATTGAGTAAACTCTGGTCATGAGCTGAAGTCAGTGTGTGTTCAGGTGTGTATACGGGCTACAACGCCATGAGCATCGCCCTCACCCTGCCTGAAGACGGGAAACTGATCGCCTGCGACGTCAACGAGGAATTCATCGACATCGGCAGACCCTTCTGGAGACAGGTGAGCTTCTCTCCTACAAGTCCATGTGTAGATAATATAATACATTTGATCTGTTCTTATCCGAAACCATCGCTTTTATGTGGATTAATCTTTAACTTAAGATCAATGTTTAACTCCAGTTCTCCAATGGATGTTCCCAGAAATTAATATTCATAACATTTGCTTTGGATGTTTGCGAACTGTTATTCTGTTTTATGAACAAACCAATTTTAATATGAAGATTTTGGATCTCTAGGTTCATGTCTGTGTGATCAGCGATCAGGCTCGATTACATTCATTAACATCTCAATCATTTATTTAATCATCGTTCTGTCATGTTCTGAACTCTTCTCAGGGTTGTGTCGAGCACAAAATCGACGTGCGTCTGAAGCCAGCGGTGGAAACTCTCGGTAAGATCTGGATTTATTCAGGCGTTGTGAAATTCTTCACATCTAAATAACCCTTAGACTACATTCACATCACGTCTGACCTTTCCTCCTCATTCCTGACACACAAAACAGCACAAAAACAAGTGAATGTAGAGTAGAATCATTGAGATACTACTATAGTTGACTAATATTTTAGTATTAGTATTAGATTATAAAATAATCGTACAATTTGATGCATTTACAAAGAAAAGTACAAATATAGCAAGCCTGTAACCACTAGGATCAGAACCGTAAAAGACCATTTGCAGCCAATTTATCATAGGAAATACATGATTTTAAAAGCTTTTTAACAGTTATTGAGGTTGAGCCAAAACCTAGGACTAGTTTGCAAAAGTTGTTATAAAAATAATCTCCAATATTTAACAGAACAAGTCGATGGACAGTGGCAGTTCTAGAGGCAAAGTTATTTAGAATGAGAAGTTCTACCAGTGTCGATTTCCGTCGGCCTCCGTTGACCTTTTCTGACAGCCGCTCAAACTTCATTGGCGCACGCAGACATGGTTTTCGAAATGTGCAAATGTCCTCGTAGACAATCGTGGCACCTTGGACAAAGACACCGCATGCCAGTTTTCAGGTCAATCGGACTGACCGTTGAGTAGCTATAGCTGATTTCATGTTTTTTCCACGTTATAGCGCCACCAAGTGGCCAGTTGCCACGTCCTTTTTCACACGACCTCAGACTGAGCCCTTACATAGGTGTACCAAGTTTGGTGAAATTATCTCATTCCATTCAAGAGGGATAGCAGTTTTAGTAAATGTGGCCACGCCCACTTCGAACGGTTTGGCGAAATTTCGATTTTCAAATTAGTGACAATCATGTTCCAGAGAATTTTTTCTGCACTGGTTTGGTTCTGATCTGGTGAAAAACCAAGGACTAGTTCGCAAATGTATGTTTTTCGAAAAATTTCAGAGACGTGCGGTTTGTTCGTCAAACGGAGTTATGAGCGATTTCATACTTTTGACCGCTGTAGCGCCACCATCAGGCCGATCGGGGCGAGTTTTGGTGACGCTGTAGATGGTGTGAGTACTACCAGCCCTCAAAGTTTCAAGTCTCTACGACGTACGGTTTGGTCCGATCACTTTTCGTTGGGAGAATGATGATCCTTGGAAATCCTAACGATTACAATAGTGTTTCAACTCTACGCATTTGAACCGTTAAAAAATGTGTTAAAAATATACGTTAGGTCTCATATGCTTTGAACAGCGACACACTGAAACATCTGGAAGTCTAGAGTTTTTTATATGTAGTATTATAATGAATTAAATCACAACTATAAAAATTTAAGATATCATGAATTTTTTAAACGTGAAACTAAAATATGAGCAGAAAATTGGATTTCGACGTGAACGTCTGTGTTCGTTAATGTCAACGTTTGTTTGTTTTTTGTTCTCAGATGAGCTTCTGGCTGCAGGTCAAGCGGAGACGTTCGATTTTGTCTTCATTGACGCCGACAAAGTCAACTACGACAACTACTATGAGAAATCCCTGCAGCTGGTCAGGAAAGGAGGAATAATCGCTATAGATAACGTGAGTGTATAAGTTTTGGTTGAACCGATGTACGTGTTAGCGAAGGGCTGAATGACGCTGCTGTTCTCCTTCAGGTCCTGTGGAGCGGTAAAGTGGTGAACCCACGAGAGGGCGACGTCGACACCATCAGCATCGATAAGCTGAACAAGAAGCTCCATCAAGATATCCGAGTCAATCTGAGCATGCTCCCTGTGGGCGACGGCCTAACATTAGCGTTCAAAATCTGACGTTAGCGTGATATGCTAACAAACGTTACAGGCTGAAGGATCCATTAGTAATCATTCCTTTACGTTGCTCGATTGAGGATATGCTTAGTAATAATTGAAGTTTGACCATAGAATTATGAAGTTTTGTATTCAAATGTTCATAGTGCCAACTACTGATCGTGTTACTGAAAAAAAAACGAATTGTACAATGTATTTGTAGTACAGAATTTTTCAATAAACAAAATTACTGTAAATGGAATCTGTAACATTTAAAGAGTTTGAATATATATATATATATATATATATATATATATATATTCTTAGTTTTTAAAAGGTTCTAAGCAAAGAGCTTTTTTAAATATAAATTTATGGTAGTTTTGTTTTTTAATGTTTATGTAGTTTCTAGGCCTTAATAATAAACAAAGACATGAGATCCAAACTACGTAAGATCTCTTTTATTGAATTCAAAATCTTTTAATTATATTTGACATTTCAAAATCTTTAAAACCCCTTTATATGTTGCCAAAGGTCATTCGGTTTAACCGTCCATTTGTGATTAAAATATCGTAATGTAATAAATGTATATTTTATTCTGACATGATTTTATAACTTCATATATCAACTGTGCAACACCGTATTTAAATTGTGTAGAAGTCGTTGCTTGTTATGAGAAAGAATGTCTGGAAAAATGAATTTCATTGTCATTTGGAGTAACCGATATAAAGAAACCATTTTGGATTAAGTCATGCAGTCAATATCATGTGACAGGATGTGACGTTATTCCGACGACACGGTTGAGAACAAAAATAACTTTCTCTTAACTATTTAAAAAATTCATGTTTTCACTTGTTCTTACGCATGTCCCAAAAATCAGGTCATTTGGTACAACCGCATTCATTTTTATTTTAAGTTTAGTTTTAGTTATTTTACGACATCAAGTTAAAGGCACACTATGCAAATTTTTTCCCTCTAGCGGTTAAAAAACAAAACTGCATTTTTGTGGAAGAATGTTTTGGTGCAACCAGGTAGTGCTTCGGCTCTGTGACTGCGGATGAATATGAGCCTTCACATTAGATAATAGTTTACAATGAACTTATAAGACAATTTATCTGTTCAATAAAACATCTTACTCACCTGTTGAGCAGTAAAAACGCGTCGCTTTTAAACACTTCAAATCCCTCAGTTCTCGTCATCTCTGAAAGCCAACCCGTTGATTCTTGTTTCATCACGAGCTCTTTCATCCAGTGTTTGTTTAAAACGGGTGATTCCCGGAAGTTGGAGATTTAGCGGCTCCATGTCAACTAACCTCCGCCATTCCCACACCAGACACGCGTCAAAGCAGCCGGACCAACTTTTCGGATATGACGAGAAACGCGTCTTGATGTATGTACGCGATTTCCCGCGAAAACCGACCAGTCAGGTCTGAAATATAAACACTTATAAAGGCTTACCATAGTGAATCAGGGTAAGACAAAAACACATTTTGGAAGAAACATTTATTATTATTAACCCATGCAACACCCTCACCACGCAGGGCGATGACGTATGGACGCAATTTCCCGCGAAAACCGACCAGTCAGGTCTGAAATATAAACGCTTATAAAGGCTTACCATAGTGAATCAGGGTAAGACAAAAACATATTTTGGAAGAAACATTTATTATTATTAACCTATGCAACACCCTCACCACGCAGGACGATGACGTATGGACGCAATTTCCCGCGAAAAACGATCAGTCAGGTCTAAAAAACACTTATAAATCTTACCATAATGAATCAGGGTGTGACAAAAACACGTTTGATGTGGACTCATATTTTATGTTCACAAAAATGTTACATAGTATACCTTCAAATTAAATTAGATTTAAGATTTTAATTAACATTTATTCAAGTATTGAACATTTAGCATTCATAAATTTACTTACCGTAATATTTGGGAATTCATGGAAATAAATTGGTTGCGGATCTCAAATGTGAACATTCAGGCTGGAATTATTAGGTTAGCATGAATCACAAAATAATAATCCAATATGAAGTGCAGTCAAACACAGAATAATGCCAGTTTTAGGACTTTATTGCAAAGGTTGACATACACAAGGGTGTGATTGTGCGGTTCAGCGGGGAAACGCTCTGGTCGCCCTCATTCCCGTCAGTGTTTCTGGAGAGGTTGTGTGGAGACAACAGCAGCTTCGGCTCTCCAAACATCTCACTAGAGAACCCGTTTCAACATGATAAAGCTTGAATACAGAGAGAAGAACTACCACAACAGCCAACAAAAGCGTCTAAAGAGCAGCGGCGTGTGCAAATCATCGTCTACATTCAAAAGAACATTGAAGGAAAAGGTCAGGCCAGAATTAGACTTCATGATGATCTACTGACCCTCCTTTGGATCCAAACACATAAGCAGCTTCTTCTACACAACATCAGCCTGTCGAGCTCCGAAGAGGACAAAGTCATGACACGTGTTCCTCACACAAAGCTATCATATGGTTTCTGAAGAGTTTTAGTGCAAAAATTACTTTCTATTGCGTTTTATTGTTGTGTTTTTTGTGTGTGGAGCTTGACAGTCGTGGTATAGATAAAAGCTGCATAAAGAGTCAACATTGATCATAATGCAGCATACAACATGAATAAATAATAAATTACATCTTAGGTGAACAATTCATCAGAAAAATCACCAGAAGCACACACAGAATGAAAGCGCTGGTTTGAGGAGAAATATTGACAGTGAAGGTAGTACTGCAAATAAATAAGAGACGACGATTAGGTTTGGGTTCAGCACTCCGTTTAAACTAAACGAGTGAGAGATGTCACACTCTTCCCTTTCCGGATGTTCCCATGAGTCGGAGATACGGACGCTACGCCTCCAGCTCCAGACCCAGACCCAGTTTATGGCCTCCAGCGTTGATGCTCTTCCCATCAACCAGGGCAGAAAGAGTCAGCTTCACTCCTGCACACACACACACACACACACACACACACACGCGCACTCATACACACACAGACACAGACACACACACACAGACACACACACACACACAGACACACACACACACACAGACACACACACACACACAGACACACACAGACACACACACACACACACAGACACACACACACACAGACACACACACACACAGAGTCTGCATTAGACCCATGAAAAACTCATGTCCGGCTCACATTTCACACCCAAATCAAAAAAGAAGAAATTAGAGGTTATATTCTGTATAAAAATACTTCATTAAAATAATAATTTTGGGTCATGCTTCATTAATGAGACTCACCCAGATATTAATTTCAGTGCTCATGTTGTATAGAATATGACAGGCTGCACTACTTTTTATTATTAACAAAATAATTTAATACAAAAAAAATATATAAAAATGAAATATTTTATACAAAAATAAGTTAAATTGAAATGAAACGATTTTATACACAAAAAATAAAACTAAATATTTTACATATACATTTTATTATTTATACAAAATAAAACTATTTTAAAATTAAATAAATTTAAAAACAATATGCAAAAAAGTAAAATAAAATTATAACAAAATAATATGAAATATTGTGCAAACAAAATAAATAATTTGCTAAATATATATATATATAAAATTAAATATTAAAAACAAAAATTTTAAATAAATTACACCAAATAAAAAATAATAATTTTATGCAAAATAAAATGGTAAAATAAAATATAAAACAACAATTTTATATAAAATAAAGAAATTTAAAACAAAACAAAAATGAAATAAAAAATAAATAAAATACAAAATAAAAAAAAAAAAATTAATACGACAAATAATAATGCAAACAGAAGAGTGGGAGGTTTGCTGGTCGACACAAGCGCTCACCTGGTCTGAGGGTCTGAGTGTAGCCGATCCCGACCAGACTGGAATTATTCACTTTAGCCTGAGAGGGAAACACAGACGCTGTGAACTGACTCAAGGTTCTGCATGTGTTCTCATCCTCTCATCCAGACGCACAGAAACACTGACACTCACACTAATGGAGGAGCTGGAGTCCAGCATGTATTTGGCGGCGATGCCGAAGCGTGTGCTGCTGTTTCCGGCGGTCCAGGCCAGATTCACCGCCGTCTCCAGGTCGTCGCTCACTTTCTGATAAATGGAGCCGCCGAACTCCGTCCCATCATTCCTGCGCCACAAACAGAGTTCACACGGTGAAGATAAATGAGGAAGATCTGCTCCAGAATCAGATCAATCATCAATCGATTGCTTTTGAGTGTTGATACACGTGTCATGTTTCAATTATGCTGATACATAATTAATAAACATTATTATTATATTATTTATAGTAATAATAATATTTGTATTATTTTATTACAAATAAGTTGTTTATTAATTATGAATTCTAATTATAAGCATAATAAGAGGAATAACTAATAATAATATAATCATTAAATAATAAATGATAGTTATTTACTACTTATATAATACATTTAAATAATAATAAACTAACTTATATAATACATTTATATCTATTAATCAATCATACATATATAAAATTAAAATAATAAGTAATAAGAAATGGTTATTATCATCATCGTTAACTATTTTTACAATTAGAATGATATCATTATTTCTTATTAATAATAAACAATAATTATGTTAATATAATAATGTTGTTGTTTATTAATTATGAAAAATAAGGAATAGCTATAATAATAAAAATTAATAATAAGAGTTATTACTTAAATAATAATTATAATTAATAAATAAATGAAATAAAAAAGCAATTATATATTATATATATAAAATTAAAATGATTCTATAATTATTAATCAGTAATAAATAATAATTATTATTATTATCAATCATTATTTTTACAATTAGAATAACAACTGTTTACAAATAACAAATGTTATGTATTATAAATAATAAATATTATTTTTAATAATGGTAATAAACAAAATAAAATGATTGTATTATTATTATTATTATTATTTAGTAAATATATTTTTGTTATTACTCAAATATTATTGGTTGTTATTATACAATTTATAATAATAAAAAAACAATTATAATAACTAATAATAATAATTGATGTGTAATGGATGGCTGGAGCAGGCAGACGGTGCAGGACGTACACATTAGTGTGCAGCTGGAAGTCTCCGGTCTTGTATCCGATTGCAAAGTTGCTGCGAGTCATTTTGGACTTGGCGGTGTCAAAGGTCATCTGGTAGCCGGCGAGCCAGCCCTCGTATCCCAGCACGGCCGCTCCGTGGACGGCAGGACCGGCAAAGTCAAAGTCCACATCACAGCCCACGTTTACGAACTCACGCTTATAGGCCGACTTCACCTTGCCGCTCTTCTTTCTATCAAAATAACACAAAAAAAACATTAAAATCGCCTCATCTAAAGCTCACGATGCTGATGACATCATCATACCCAGTGTTAGGTGAGAAGGTCGTGTCAAAGGTCAGCTTCAGTCCTTTGGTGATCTGTGAAAGACAAAATATGTTTTTTTGGAATTAGTTTGTATAATTCCCTCATCTTTTTCAGGTTTTCCATAACTTCAATCATCCTGTGACGTGTGTGTGTGTGTGTGTGTGTGTGTGTGTGTGTGTGTGTGTGTGTGACGTGTGTGTGTGTGTGTGTGTGTGTGTGTGTGTGTGTGACGTGTGTGTGTGTGTGTGTGACGTGTGTGTGTGTGTGTGTGACGTGTGTGTGTGTGTGTGTGACGTGTGTGTGTGTGTGTGTGTGTGTGTGTGTGTGTGTGTGTATCCGCACCTGGTCCTCGACGGTGATCTCCGTGCCCAGCGTATTGTCCGTGTTCCACTTCTCCGTGAAGGTCAGTCCGTACTCGGCCCATTTATACTTGGTCTCCAGGTTCCCGTTGACCTTGTTTGAGTCCATGTTAGACGTGCCACATGTTTTAAACTCCTAATAAGGAAAGAAAAAAAGAGAATACTGTATTATACAACAGCCTGCGCGGCCTAAAGGACATCTCAGGACGGTCAGGACATCTTTTACTGCAGAATATTGTGCACAGGGTTGATTTGAGCACGTACCACTCCATTAGCAGACTTGGTTTTGACATCGAGCTTCACCATCCCAAAACCTTTTCCATTCAAAAAGACACACGAGAAAATATGACACATTATGCACGTTTCTGTTAAATACGGTTTATGTACGGCTGAGGAAGAACAGCGTTACCGTAGCCCTTATTGAAGACGTCCTTCGCAGCCTTCCCGAGGTCTGCGTACGCTGGAGGAACAGCCATTTATCTGAAAACAATGAGAAACAACGATTTTAATCATCTGTGTTTGAGAGCGGAACTGCGGGTTTAAGTTTTAAAGTTTTAAAGTGCCTCGATTGTGCTATTTTAAAGCGTCTAATGTTGTTTTGGCGTCTCTACTGTACGTTCAAGGTCAAAAACACTGTAATCTTCTCATAATATCCACTGCAGCTTCAGCTCTTTTCTCTGTGTCTGAAATGGTTCGTTTCGAAGATTCGGTCTCTCTAAACCCCGCCTCTGTGAGAGCTGCTCTGCTGTGATTGGTCAGAAACCAAACGCTCATTATCATATCTGAATCTCAGCTCTTGATACGCAGCGAGTCGAACAGTTTTACCGTATCAATCTCATCAAAGTGGATTTGGCAGCAGAAAACAGCGTCTTCTCGACATGAACGACACGAACTCTTCCAGTCTCTGATTCGACTACAGTGGTTGAGGGCGGGGCTAAGAGACGCTGTTCAGCCAATAGGCTGGCATTATGCAAATTAGTAACAAACCCAGCAGGAACTGAGACTGAATGACTGTCGAGTCAGTTTTTAATCTCTTTCTTTTATCTGCACTTTGATCTTTGCAGTTTTACATTATTTATGAAAGGTCATTTTAGAATATATTAATATGAAAACACTGAGGAATAAGCTATTATTAACACATTTTATATTTTAATAAATGATCAGAGCATCATATGAGCATCCATACGATTCCTGCTGTCAGTTATAATGTATTTAATAATAATAATAATAACAATATAATTCCTTTTAAGTCTGACATTGACTTTTTCATTCTGAATGTATTATTACTATTGTCCATATATGTCCATATTTATTTGTAAACAGGCACAACAGTATAGCAGGTAAAATTAATTTCTGCTAGTACAAATATCGTTATATAAGCTGAACGACCATAAATAAATAAATAAATAAAATATTAAGAGATTAACTTAATAGTAAAAAATCCATATTAAAGAGATAAACACACGCACTGATGTGGTTCGAAACACCCACTAAACTCAAAACAAGAGCCTGCAGCTGTTGACCCGCAGCCGTCCGGCACCGAACCGAACCGAGCCCGGCCCGCAGGAGCGCGCAGCTCCGGTTCGAACCCGATCAGTTTCAGTGTTCATTTTAAAGCCTCACATCAGCAAACACAGACACGGAGGAGTTTTAAAGGTTTAAACTGCACTAACCTGAGAATGCAGGTCGAACCTGTGCAGCAGAACCGAGCCGGAGTTCACCGGCGAGAGATGAAGGAGATTCGCGCTAAACGCTAATGCTAACACAGCAGCATCAGGACCTCCGAGACCTGCCTCGAATAATGCCTGACCTAAATTATATAATCAGGCTTACAGATACGTACTTTATAAAATAATAATAATAATAATAACTGGACAGAAACTGCACTTTTCTTAATTTTAAATTTTATTACGATGGCAGACAAACACATCTAGAGCATCCCAAAATCTCACCTGTATCCACAGGAACAATATTCCACTCAGATCTTCAACACAGTTCCCGCCTTAAAAAGTCCGTCAGCGGCTGAATGTCCTTCTCCACAGATTCTCCACAGATTCTCCACAGATTCTCGTGTTTTTCAGAGCGATTTTAAAATGAACTACATCAATTATTTGGCGAGTCGAAGCGGCAAACTATATTCCTCGAGCTACATCTGACAATGTTTTCAGAAACTTGCTTATTTTATTTATTTTAATGTTTTTGATTCGGTATTACATACTGCAAAAAAAGGGAAATGTCAGAAGTTTTAAACAACACATTATAATACCGCCGTCTGGGCTTATAATTCTGTACATCAGGTCAGTCAATTCTCTGTGCTCGAAGATCTATAAATACACCCAATTAAATCCCAATGACCTAACACAGAAAACCTCATCAAAACTAGCCCTGATTCTGATAAAAACACCCTCACTCACTCTTCTGTAAACTCATACCCTCATAATAAGTAAGTCTGAAAATAAATCAGAACATCAATGCAAAAAATGTTCGTATAAAGTCTAAGACACGTACCATTGGCAACTGGAATGATGCTGTTAAAAAACTTCCACAGTTTGGCGATATTTGCTCAAAACACTCGTTAAAATGGGGAAAACAGAGTGAATCTCACAAAATAATACAGTAAAATACTTCAACATCACTGCAGTCTTTGTCGTTTTGGTTTCAATTGATGCCGTTTGAAATAAAAATAATTGTATAACAGCGCTTTCTAAAAACCTCATTAGAAAAGCCACCGAAATGTACAAAAACAATAATAAATAATAGTAAAACAGTGTTATAATGCAACAGAATTCATGCAAATTATATATTTTATGAAAAATTATATATATATGTGTGTACACATCTAAAATGTGTATGTGTAATGAAAAATATATTATTTTTTTTAATGAAATGTATACATTTTATATATATGTATATATATATATATTTTAATGCGTTAATACATCTAAAATGTGTATATTTAATGAAAAATATACTATATTTTTTTAATGAAATATATACATTTTATATATATATATATATATTTTAATGCGTTAATACATCTAAAATGTGTATATTTAATGAAAAATATACTATATTTTTTATGAAATATACACATTTTATATATATATATATATATTTTTTTTTATAATGCGTTATATATTCATGAAAAATGTATGTGTAATATATATATATATATATATATATATATATATATAAATCACTGGTGGTGATGTAGAAATGATTTCTCCTAAAATATATAATTTGCATAACAAAATAAATATTTTGTGAGATTCACTGAAATGCAGGGGACAATCCTCCGTCTTAAACAGTATTTTCATGTTGTCATTCCGTATATATCCTAATACTGCACTATTGAAATAGCAACAATAAATGGCAATGAAACCTATGCAACGATCATAACTGAATTAAAACCATACGGTTTTACACAAAGATCTTAAAAGTACATTAAGATGTTTCATATTGCTTCACCGGTTGATCGTGTTTACGATGTTGAAATGTCTTTGGGAGAAATGAGGAATTTACAGTATCTAGTATTATGAAACTAGGCGAAACGAATACTGCCAACTGTCATGCAAACCATTTCTGAGAGGCCTGTCAGCAGGAAACGCAAGACTTCTGCAGTTCCAGTTTAGTCGTTTTAGTGTCTGGCATAAAATAAAGAACAAAATGATTTCCTTTTTTCCATTATGGAAAAATGAGCCGATATCCACAGTGATGGGACGAGAAATCCCTTTAAAGACTGACAGCTACTGGAGGAAGCGGAGTGCTGTTGATCGAGGGGTCAGATGAGGTGTTTGACCTCCTCTACATCATGGCAACGCAAGAATCACAGTACAGACGCCGCGCCGGTCAGCGGATGAGCCGTTTGAGGAGGGCGGGTCGAGCGAAGGGCCAGCAGTACTCGTTCGGCACGGGTCCGTTAACGTTGCACTCGAAGAAGGAGAACATGGGGAACCAGATGCGCGCGCGGCGGCTCTGCTGGTAGGCGCGCGTGTTGGCCAGCGTGTGGTAGTACAGGAAGAGTCTGGTGGTGATGTAGAAGGCGATGAAGACGTCGATGGAGTAATGCTCGTGAGCTGCCAGGATGAAGAAGATCCCGAACAGGTTCAGGACCCACGACAGCGTGTGGATGAAGTTCCAGCTGCGCGGCGTGTCTGCGAACGGAGAGAGAGCGCAAAACTGGACGTTCAGATTTTATAATAGAATGAATCAACGTCACATTTGGCTGAGAAATTACGCCAAAACATAAAGTCATTATTGTGTTAAATGAGAAAAAGCTTCAAATAGACATTACAAAAAGTACCTTTAGAAAAATAGAATAGAATTTATTACACAAATTTTATGCTTCAAATTATTTTCATTTTTTGATGAACTATACCTTTAATGGATTTTCACCATTGAATATGGAATAAGTTTTTTAATGAAACAATACTCTAAATAAGACACTAAAACTGAGGCTGTAAATGAGCGAGTCATTGAATCATTGATTCACCTGATTGTATTCTCTGGATTTAAATGTTTCAGCTTCGGTGTTCATCACAGCACCAAATACTTAAAAACTTACACTCTGTGACGAAGAAATTGAGCATGGTGAGAACGACGGTGTGTCCACTGAACATGTAATCTCCACACGTCTGGACGCCGGTGAGGGTCATTCCAAACCCGCTCCATATGGCCACAGCACGCTGGAGCTTCGCCCACATGTCACCGTATATCTGAAACACACACACACACACATATTAATACATACACACACACACACACACACATATTAATACATACACACACACACACATATTAATACATACACACACACACACACATATTAATACATACACACACACACACACACACACATATTAATACATACACACACACACACACACACACATATTAATACATACACACACACACACACACACACACACACACATATATTAATACATACACACTCACACACATACACACATATTAATACATACACACTCACACACATACACACATATTAATACATACACACTCACACACACACACACATATTAATACATACACACACATATTAATACACACACACACACACACATATTAATACATACACACACACATACACACACTCACACACACACACACTCACACACACACATATTAATACATACACACACACACACACACACTCACACACACACTCACACACACACTCACACATTAATACATACACACACACACACACACATATTAATACATACACACACACACATACACACACACATATTAATACATACACACACACACACACACACATTCACATACACACACACATACACACACACACACACGCACATTAATACATACACACACACACATATTAATACATACACACTCACACACATACACACATATTAATACATACACACTCACACACACACACACACATATTAATACATACACACACACACATACACACACACATATTAATACATACACATACACACACACATACACACACACACACACGCACATTAATACATACACACACACACATATTAATACATACACACACACACACACATATTAATACATACATACACACACACACACCCACACACATGCATACACACACACACACACATTAATACATACACACACACACACACACATTAATACATACACACACATACATACACACACATTAATACATACACACACACACACATTAATACACACACACACACACACATTAATACATATACACACACACACACACATATTAATACATACATACACACACACACACACATATTAATACACACACACATATTAATACACACACACACACATGCATACACACACACACATTAATACATACACACACACACACACACATTAATACATACACACACATACATACACACACATTAATACATACACACACACACACATTAATACATATACACACACACACACACACACACATTAATACATACACACACACACACACACACATTAATACATATACACACACACACACACATATTAATACATACATACACACACACACCCACACACATGCATACACACACACACACACACACACATTAATACATACACACACACACACACACACACACACACACACACACACACACACACACACACACATTAATACATATACACACACACACACATATTAATACACACACACACATATTAATACACACACACACATATTAATACACACACACACATATTAATACATACAGTTTGGGAAAAATAACTTCACTTTCAATAGAGTTTGCAGGTAAAATACTGTCAAGTTAATGGAGTGATAGTCAAATAAGCATAAAAATTTAAAAACTGAATGAACAACTTATTTAAAATCAACATTTCTTTACCGGTTCATTCACTCAAAAAAAAGGGAAAAAAAGGGTTATACTTTATTTTAAGGAGCCCATATTATATATATATATATATATGACCTCATGTTTTGTGAGATTAATTCAAACACACGTCAACAAAGTATTATTATTTTTCAGGATATTTATTTCTAGATACTTTTACTGCCAAAATAAAATCTGAAAAGCTATTGAATGAATTGTGTGTTTAATCAAAATCATGCAATAGTTAGTGCTTCAATCCAGAGAGATTTACATTGTATTGAAGGTTCACCAGTCACATCCACGCAACTATGAATCCATGACCTCAGAATGATGAAAAGATCATAATGAATTAAATCATAAATGTCTGTACCTTCCCAGTGCACTGCAGGTGTTGACCGGGAACAGACAGAGACGTCACAAACATGGTGACGCAGCGCAGCATGAACACCGTCCCCATGAGACTACACAACCGTCTCAACAGGATCGACCTGGAGGACACACACACACGCGAGGAAGCGGGTCAGGGATAAAAGCGTCTTTGATGGACTGACCTTTGGTTTCTATGAGCCGTCAGACGTGTCCTGCTTCCAGAGAGACGAGCTCCAGTTCCAGTGTTTATATTGGTGCACATTATTCTGTGATTTCTCACTGAAATATAATGACTTTGAACAAAAATCCACATACTTGTGTCAAAAAAAATCTTTTATGATGCCTGACATTAGTGATGGGAGAAATGAAGCTTCGACACTTTGAATCAACTGCTTCACAAAATGATTCGGTTTCGGAGCGCTTGAAACGTGACGTCAGAACGATGCAAACGCAGCACAAACATGCATAAAAACACCTTTAATTTTTAACTGAAAGTGCCATATATGAAATGCAATCATCTAATACTATAAAATATGAAATGTCTTGATAATTTGTGTTACTTTATTACATTTTTTTGTTTAGTTAATCAGCTCAATAAGAGACTATTAACTAACAGCTCTTCTTTTTATTGTACAAATGTGTCATTAAAAATGTCCACATATTTTTAAAACCATGGTTCATGAAACAACGGCCGAAAGCTTCACAAAGCGGTGTTTCGAAAATGCCCATCTGGATTACAGGAACATATTTTATGCATGTTTTGATGTGGATTCTTCAGTGTACCTGTGTTTGTGAAGCAGCAGAACTAGCAGCCAAATAGAGCAGAGGATCACGCCACAGGCCTCGGCCATCGCAAAAGCCCAGGGGATTCTGGGTACACTGTAGGGAGAAGAGAAGCAGGCGAAAGGTCAAACAGAGACACAGAGCGAGCGAAACACAATCCTCCTCCAAACAGATGGTGGTTTTTATGCTGCTGTTTTGTGTTTTCGTGCTCATCTTCAGCTGTCCTGCGGCTAATTTCAGCACGATGGAGAAAATTTACATAAACCCCGCCCCCGAGAACACTCATCAAAGGGGGCGGGGCCATGTCGGGCTGCTTTAGAGAAGAGGAAGAGTTGTTGTAGTCGAATGCCGTCATTTTACGCCGGACCGCTTCACAAACGAGGGTGGATTCGAGGAAAAAAGATGAACGTGACGACACATGCTAGTGATGAGTTGATCAACTCCACAGCAACTACATCAATTTATCCACTAACCGTTCAGAAACTTCTTCCTGAGTCTCTCCATCAGTTTGAACACTTTCCTCATTTTGTCTGCGTGAGATTCTCCAGCTTTGTTGTTGTTGAGCTGTTAAAGCTCCGCCCTCTTCTGGAGCAGCAGCTCATTTGCATTTAAAGGGACGCACACAAAAACGGCGTGTTTTTGCTCACAGCCAAATAGAGGCGAATTTGACAAGCGATAATAAATGATCTGAAACTCCGAACACATTCTGGAGACACCAGAGACTGATAATACATCTTGAGAAAGGAGCGTTACAAGTGATGATACACGTTATACAAATATACATATATAAAAACAGGCAATTTTTATTCGGTTTCATTAATTAAGTGCATTTTTCATATTTCAACCTTTTTTCTGCAGTGCATTTAGGGATTCAATCTGGGAATAATTATATTGCCAACCTTTTAGAACAAGCTTTGCATCAAGAACATTCATATAATGATTTAAAATGTCCATCTGATGCACAAAATGTAAAACGCTGACTCAATAACTGCAATGTGATTTATGCAACTTTGTTAAAGTATCCAAATCAGTTTGTTTCCAACACTGATAATAATCATAAATGTTTGTTGATCATCAAATCAGAATGATTTCTGAAGGATCATGTGACTCTGAAGACTGGAGTAATAACTTTACTATATATTCACATAGAAAACATTTTAAATTGTAAATATATTTCATATTTTTACTGTATTTTCGATCAAATAAATGCAGCCTTGGTGAGCAGAAGAGACGGACCCCTTCTCAACCTCGTGAACTCACGGCTCATAACGGACTAAACCTGGATCCTGACCATCATCGCAGACTCACCTGTCCAGGAAGATGTCAGGTAGCGGTGGGTACGTCCTCATGTCCGGCACTCGCTCGTGGACGATCACCATGACGAACGACGTGAAGCCGAAGACGAAGACTACGTAGACGGAGCTCATGATGGTTTTCCAGTACTCCGGGTCCAGTCTGCGCGGCTGCTGCTTGTATTTGCCGTTGTTGTACTGGTGATACTGGTCACCGCTCAACGCGTCCAGAACGGCGTCGCAATCCCGCGCAGATTCACCGTTACACAACCAGTCCACTCCACCTGGACAACACGAGAACCACATGAAACACACCAACTACTACAAAACTTGACGGGATCATCATCATCATCATCATCAGAAGCGGCACCTCCACTGTTCTGAGGCGAGTGTCCGTCGTAGGACAGACCGAGCTCCTCCAGCACGTCGGCGTTCTGCTTCTGCAGCTTCCTGAGAGAAACCATCAGCCGCTTGATGTCTCCCAGGACCTTGAGCTCCAGCGGAGGAGAGCGCAGGTCGTACTCGCTCAGGGACAGCAGGCTGGTTCCGTCCAGGCGGTGTTTGTTGCACAGCAGGTCCACGTAATCGCAGAAACCCTCTTCACGCAGCCAGCGGCCCACGTGCTTCGGGGTCCAGTGCCGGACGCTCAGCTGCCCGCCGTTCCCGGCCATCTCTCGCTCGCGCATCCTCTCACAGGAACTGGACAGAAGACAGAAACCAACAGCAGGGTGAATATCAAAGTCAATAACAAATACATCAGTTAAATAACAATATCGACATACGACATCGAGTAAAAACAACTTGATCCAAAATATAAAATGACTAAAGAACTTTGCTTCATAGGATTTATTTCCGTAAAGGCCTCCATGAAGGCATCCGTTGTCAATAATGACAACGAGATCTTCATCTTCGCTTCCTCGCACTTTAAAGTCGCACATCTCATCCAGATGTGGACGTGAAGCAGCGCATATGTTGATTCTGTGGTAAAACAGGCCACGTTCACAGCACTATCATCTCACGACTGCGGATCTGAAGCACTGAATCCCAGCTGCGCTTCTTGGCTTGAGCTTCGAGTGTCTGGCTGGTCACCAACTCCTTCATTACGGTCAGTCTGAGAAGCAGTTTGTCCAGAGACGACTGGACCTGAAAAACTGCCTCTTAAATGCATAAGATCACAAAATGCAACTACAAGTGCCAACTGACCCTTCACAAAGCCCCGCCCCCTTTAGTTACTGTTGCTATGTCCGCTCTCACGCCACACATCATGTTCTCACGCAGTGAAGAATACATCGCAGAGCAAAGAGGACACTAACAATGTATGAAAAATATTGTAATGTTTTAAAGAAGTTGAATCAATAAATAGCGTGTAGTGTGTGTTTAATGTGTGGTGACAGATCGCTGTAGCTCCTCGATCATCTCTTCATACTAGTTCATTTATAGCATCAAATAAACATGAATGAACATCAGAAGGAATGTTGTTTCAAGACGTGATTCAAGTTCACCAACGTTAATCTACTAACTCCCCTGACCGCTTTGACGCACAAAATGGTGGATTATGATTGGTCAGATCGCCTGTCAATCAAACTCCCAGCGAAGGACGTGTGGTGAAATCGATGAAGGAGTATATAGAACTGATGCTGAGCATAAAGTTGTTTTGATGATAAACTGCAATTACACAGTTATTATATACAACTATTTTATTACATCTTGCAAGATTTCTTCACGTTCCTGCGGTTTAATAGTGATGAGAAGATCGAATTTTTACTGACTTGCACAAAAATAAATAAATAAATAATTTAGTTCATTTTGTGCCGAGTTAAATTAAAATCAAATGCGTCTACATACGCAATTCGATCACATTCCGAATTAAGAAAGCATCATAATGCAGCCTGAGATGATTAATCACATAATGAGGATCAGAGTTTGCGTTCACAAATTATACGTAAATTTCTCAGTATGGAAGAAAAAGAACAAAATGTATTAAGTACAAAAAACGTATTAATAATTTAGCAGCACTTCAGCACTTTGAAGATAGAGCTGCACAATTATGACAAATCATAATTCAATTACTCCCTTGAAATTATAATTGCGATTATTAATTACAATTATCAAAATTTACATTGAATGATGTTTTGAACAGCTTTAAACCATTATCAGAAACGGCATGCCATATGAAAATAGATAGCAGAAAACACTCTTCCTGAAAAAAAATATTGTTTTCCTATAGCATTAAATGTCAACTATACATTGTTTTGGTTTCTACTTTAAATAAAAAAGCAAAAATATGCACGATATTATAATGTTATACTAAAACGAAAATTAAAACAATGGAAAAAACCCTCAAGATAACATGTAAAAAGAAGAAAACACAAAAATTAAGCATGCAGAATAATGTAAGTGGACTCTTTTTGTAATTGCACCGTTGGTCAATTATATAATAATAATAACGATTAGAAATTCGATTAATTGTGCAGTTCTACTTTGATAGCAGTGATTCTCAAGACATTAAATAATTTAAAGTAAAACAAAACAAGCATTAAAATGAGCTAAAATAAGATATTTCTTCTTTTTTTTCCAATTCACTCAGTCAATATGTGTTTTTTTCCCAGGATTCTTAGAAAATCGGACACACGAGTTTAGTTTAATTATAAAAGTGTGATTTGTAAGTGCAATTTAATGCTATGGGCATTTTATAACAAATTCAGATTTGTCCAGTTATGCCAAGCTGGGAAATATTTATAAGGCAGAATATCGTGAGTAACAAACAAATGACTGGAAAATTTATGCAAATTCATTTGTTTAAAATAACACTAAAACACTAGAAGCACTGCTGTAGGACGACCTCGGAGACAAGAAGGTCATGAACCAACAGGCCATCTGAATCTCGGTTCATTAGCTGTCAGAAAACACGTGTGGACGCATCAGATCCGTAGAAACTTACAGAACACGACACTCTTCACCCGACATAACGCTGACATTTTCAACACACAACAGGAAGAGAAACAAACAAGTTTTATTTTCTGCTGATGTCTCAAACGTCGTGAAACGCGATTGTGCTGCCATCAGCCGAAGACGTGGAGAAACATCCTCTTTTCCTGATTAAAACAGCCACAGATCTCTGACACATCAGAACAACGCTGTCGCAGCTCACGAGTCACGACGGAACCAAAACACTCCGTTACTGGTCCTGTTCTCCCGAAAAACAAACAGCAGTAAACATGCAATTCAGGAGAACAGAGACGTGAAATCACACCTTACTTTGCATATTCTAAACAAATAAGTAAGTCAATACTAAACAAGACATTTAAATATCAGAAAATGACCTTCACTGAATAAAGCTGCACGACTGCAACTGCCATAATCAAATTCAATTTGTTTTATATGCTGAACCAGGTAAAAGTACTAAAAATAAACAATAACAACAGTATATATATATATATATATATATATATATATATATATATATATATATATATATATATATATATAAAATATTAAAATGGGTTGATTTTTAAAATGTGTGCTTTTGCACATCAACTATCTGGCAGCGGCTATTTACACTAAGTGAAAATAGCCGCATTTTCTTAGCGATGAGCAATTGACACTAGGTGAAAATAGAGAGATTTCTTTTTTAAGATCTATTTACACTAGTAAAAGTACAGAGTGTCTATTGACACAAGCTCCGCCCACCACTGTCTGCTTGTGCCACTCGAGTTTTAATCAATTCAACGTTTTCAGTGGCGCAGTATTTGCCGAGCTCGCATTTATTTTCAATAAAAATTAAAATAATCGGTTACACTTTATTTTAAGGTGTCTTTGTTACACTGTAATAATACATTTAAGTACTGAGTAATATTAAGTAACTACATGTACTTATTATTGGGTTGGTTTAGGGTTAGTTGCATGTAATTATGCCTAATTTATAGTTATTACTATCATAACTACATGTAACGTGTAACAATGACACTGTAAAATAAAGTGTTACCAAATAATCTTCTAAAAAGTGTTTAATAATATTAAAAGTGTTTATTGGCTAGGGTTAGGCGAAGGTGTTGGGAGGGTTTTATTCTCCCAATAAGGCACCGTCCATTTAATAATTTTCATAAATATAATCATTCACACTCAAAGATATTATTTCATCCTGTTAATGTACAAAAATACTGAGGTGCAAATAGTATCTGCTCATATAAAGTATAGATTAATTACGATTTGCAAAGAACTGATACTTTTACGTGGTGTAAATAGAATCTATCACTATTTTTATCTAGTGTAAATAGCATATCAATCAGAAAATGCTGCTATTGTCACTTAGGCATCTAGTTCCACTTTTAGAACTTTTATTTTTCCTGAAAATAAATGCAAACTCTGCAAAAGATGGATTCAAACCTACATAGATCATAAACTTTGCAGCAAACAATGGTGGGCGGAGTTAGCTCAGTGAGTAACCACACCCCTCTAACGCACCAGAGATCCGGGTTCAATCCCCACCGAGGGCGAGTGTCTGCTAAATGAATAAATGTAAACTAAATTGGGTGTCGGCCATTTTGTAGTGCTGTCCGAATTCTGAGTGAACGACTGCATTCCCTACATTCGTTCACTACTTTTACCCACAATCCTCTCTGATTTTGAGCGTACATTCAACGTACACTCGTTAAAGCGCCGTTACCCAAAATCCAACGCGATAAGACGATCGAGCGCGAAAGAAAAATAAATATGGCGGACGGCAATACGGGAAGCGGCAACTTCTACAAATGTAAGTGTCATTTTTTATTAACTAGAACATCTTTGTAAAGATATTTTGAAGCGAAACGATACAGGTTTATATCATAACATATATACTTATTATCAGATGGGTATAGGAAATGCTAATGACGAAATTGTCTGGCGCGTGCTATTAACGTCAGCGTCCGAATTCGCTCACTCGTTGCTGATATAGTGCGCTCAACTGCCATGCACTATATAGGGGTTAGTGAACGAGTGAACGAGTGGGACACAGCTCTAGTGTAAATAGCGTTTGCTATTAGTTAGTGTAAATAGACACTGCGCAAATATTTCTTTAAAACCATCACCGTGGCGGCCACACCCAACCAGGCCACGCCCACGTATCAACACACGCCCTCCTCTAGCCACGCCCCTCAGCCGCGGAGGGGAATAATGCCGTTATCAGAAAACAAGAGTGAAGTAATATGAGTCAGTTAGTAAAGTACCTCAGGTATAATTATGTCTCTCAGCTCGAGGACTTTAATCAGTACCTGACACGGAGAAGCTTGATGATAAGGAAAAGGACCCGGTGGACCTCTCAGGATAACACTGACTGTGCCTGGAAAGCATTTTGCCCAATAATGCCGTTTAATTCCTTAAAGTCTGATTTGGATATCTTGAAGCCGACCCAAATCATCATAAACGAGGCTTACAATCACAACATAGCTCAAAATATTAATGCTAAATGACATAAACATGCAGGGAGACACATTACAGAGACACGAGATGACTCGCATGTCTCATTCCAATTATATTGCAAATGATAAAATCAAGAATAAACCTGAAAATGGGTTCATACGCCTGTGACAAAACCTCACGAGAGGATTTCAGATGCATGTGAGTGTGTTAGCATGCTAGCGGCTAGCCTGCTCGCTTCACTTACGTTAAACATCAGATTCTTCACTGGGAACTGCGATAAATCTCCTAAATGTCTCTCTATCTGGACATCTGTGGTAAATCATTGCGCCCTGACCCAGCTGGAGGTGCACAGTCGATCTGACAGCCGTGAGTGCGTGTGTGTGTAAATACTGCAGATGAGGTCACTTCCGCCGCTGCGCGCACAGTGACGTCTGCCGGCCGACATGAGGAACTACAGCGTCCCGCAGCTTCTAATGTGTTCCTCACGACCTGAAGCCCTTGGACTTTAATCCGTTTCATTTAACTAACTGTGTATATTTATTTGAAGCAGGAGATTTTTATATTTTCTGAAGAAAACCCTGTTGTCGGTGAGAGCAGGTCCTGGTATGGGTGGAGTCTGTGAAATGGTTGCTAGGTAGAGAGTGTGGTTTAATTTTAGATTAGCAGCTGCACCTGCTCCTGTCACCTCAGATTAAATCATGTTTGACATGCTCATATCAAACAGATGAGTCCGTCTGATGGATGATGAAGATGTGTGTGAAACGCCCTCCATTAAAGAACTGGAGAAAATCCTGTTTGCAGGGAAGAGGAGTGGGAATCATGCGGATGAAGTCTGGCCCAACCTTTTCCTGGGTGACATGTGAGTCGCAGGGATATTATAACTGACTGGAACTAAAACGACTAACGACGTTTTCCTTACTTAAAATAAAACCAACAAAACCAAACCAACATTTTCATTTAGTGTCGCTTGATGTACTAAAGTAACTAAAACTGAAATAAAAAAATGTATATAAACTATATAGACACATTCAAAAACAATAACTACTAAAAGTGACAAAACACACAAGAAAATTACTAAAACTTTAATTAAAATGAAAAATATAAAAATAAAAACTAATTTAAAAAAGTTAGGGTTATATATATATATATATATATATATATATATATTCATGCATACACTCACTCACACACACACATGTTGTGTTTTCATGGTTTATGGGGTCATTCCATAGGCGTAATGGTTTTTCTACTGTACAAACTGTACATTCTGCCCCCCCCCGCCCTAAACCTACCCATCACACAAAATGTTCTGCTATTTTACATTTTCAAAAATGATAATTCTGTATGATTTATAAGCTTGTTTCCTCATGGGGACCAACAAAATGTCCCACAAGATCAACATTTACTAGTATTACTGTACCTGTGGGGACATTTGGTCCTCATAACGTAGGGAATAAACACACACACACACACACACAGACACACATTTACACATATGCACTCTAAAAAAGGCTGGGTTAAAAAAAAACAACAAATTGGGTTGAACATGGACAAACCCAGCAATTGGGTTGTTTTAACCCAGAGATTGGGTTGTTTTAACTCAGAGACTGGGTTGTTTTAACCCAGAGGTTGGGTTGTTTTAACTCAGTGGTTGGGTTGTTTTAACTCAGTGGTTGGGTTGTTTTAACTCAGTGGTTGGGTTGCTTTAACCCAGAGATTGGGTTGTTTTAACTTAGTGGTTGGGTTGTTTTAACTCAGTGGTTGGGTTGCTTTAACCCAGAGATTGGGTTGTTTTAACTTAGTGGTTGGGTTGTTTTAACCCAGTGGTTGGGTTGTTTTAACTCAGTGGTTGGGTTGCTTTAACCCAGAGATTGGGTTGTTTTAACTTAGTGGTTGGGTTGTTTTAACTTAGTGGTTGGGTTGCTTTAACCCAGAGATTGGGTTGTTTTAACTCAGAGGTTGGGTTGTTTTAATATATATATATACATTAGTGCTGTCAAATCAATTAATTGATTAATTTGAATGTGAAAACTTCTATATTCTATATATATAAAGCAGTGCCCATAAAGTGTAGGTGAATGTCAATCAATAATTGCTGCTTTTTCCCAATCATACACCAAATTAATCTCTCAAAGTCAGGCCGGATACTTTTTCTCTTGATGAGTTCGATTTTATGGGCAGTATAAATTTACCCAGAGTTCTGCGGTCCGTCTGACATTTTAACAGCTGTGTGTTTATGATCTGCAGGTCCGTGGCCAATGATCGCTTCAGCGTGTGGAAGCTGGGCATCACTCACGTCCTGAACGCCGCGCATGGGAAGAATCACAGTCAGGGCAGCCACCAGTTCTACGGGTCAACGGTCGAGTATTACGGAGTCCCAGCAGACGATTCGCCATCGTTCAACCTGTCGGTGTATTTTCAGCCCTGCGCTGATTATATCAGGGAGGTTCTCAGTTCAGGAGGTAAAGCCTGCTGAGCCTCAGACGGTGTTCAGACCCTCAGGACCACTGAATCATATTAGATGAACACAATTCTAAAGCTGTAAACACAAATATTTCGTCCATGTGAATCTGAGTTGGTCATGAGTGTCTGTTCTGCAGGACGGGTTTTGGTTCACTGTGCGGTGGGAGTGAGTCGCTCAGCCTCTCTGGTTCTGGCGTATCTCATGATCCACCAGCGGTTTTCTCTGCTGGACGCTGTTAAAACAGTCAAACTGCACCGCTGGATCTTCCCGAACCGAGGCTTCCTCAAACAGCTGCGGGCGCTGGATGTGACGCTGAGCACTGCATGAACATACAGCATTCCAACACCACCACTCCTCCGCTCTCACGACTCACTATCACACATCATGATTCACAGTGATTTACATCCTCACTGATTTAGCTATAATTTACATTTATTTTATATTTAACATTACATGTACTTTTACTGTAAAAAATTTTGTACTCATAATTTAATGTGAAAAATAATAAAAGGTTCCTAAAAGTGCCTGCATTTTTTATTTAAAGGGTCATTTTAGATGATTTAGTTTAATATAATTAATTTTTAAATTGTAATAATTATGTTTTGTTTAGATGGGGTGTTTTGTTATATTACATGATTTAACACATTGCTAGCATTTTTAGCATGTTGCTAGCATGATTAACATGTTGCTATCATAATTTAATGCTTTTCTAGCATGATTAGCATGTTATTTACATGTTGCTATCACAATTTAACACTTTGCTAGTATGTTGCCAACATGATTTAGCCTGTTGCTAGTATGTTTTAACGTTTTGTTAGCATGTTTTAGCATGTTGCTAGCATGATTAACATGTTGCTATCATAATTTAATGCTTTTCTAGCATGTTGCCAACATGATTTAGCCTGTTGCTAGCGTGTTTTAACATTTCGTTAGCATTATTAGCATTTCAGCACTAGCAAGTTTTAACATTCTTAACATTTTAACATGTTGTTAACGTGCTGCTAGCCTGTTTTAACATGTTATTAACATGATAAGCATGTTGCTAGCATGATTAGCATGGTGTTAGCACGATTAACACATAATTAGCATGTTGTTAACATATTTTGCTAGCATGATTTAACACATAGTTAGCATTTTTTAACATGTTTACTTTTATGATTTAGTACATTACTAACATGATTTAGCATATTATTAACATGATTAGTATGTTGCTAGCATGATTAGCATGGTGTTAGCACGATTAACACATAATTAGCATGTTGTTAACATATTTTACTAGCATGATTTAACACATAGTTAGCATTTTTTAACATGTTTACTTTTATGATTTAGTACATTACTAACATGATTTAGCATATTATTAACATGATTAGTATGTTGCTAGCAAAATAATAGCATGATTAGCATGTTACTTACATGTTGCTATCACAATTTAACACTTTCCTAGCATGTTGCCAACATGATTTAACCTGTTGCTAGCATGTTTTAACATTTTGTTAGCATTATTAGCATTTCAGCACTACCAAGTTTTAACATTGTTAACATTTTAACATGTTGTTAACGTGCTGCTAGCCTGTTTTAACATGCTATTAACATGATTAGCATGTTGCTAGCATGATTAGCATGGTGTTAGCACGATTAACACGTTGTTAGCATAATTAGCATTTTGTTAACATATTTTTCTAGCATGATTTAACACATAGTTAGCATTTTTTAACATGTTTACTTTTATGATTTAGTACATTACTAACATGATTTAGCATATTATTAACATGATTAGTATGTTGCTAGCAAAATAATAGCATGATTAGCATGTTACTTACATGTTGCTTTCACAATTTAACACTTGTTGCCAACATGATTTAGCCTGTTGCTAGCATGTTTTAACATTTCGTTAGCATTATTAGCATTTCAGCACTAGCAAGTTTTAAAATTGTTAACATTTTAACATGTTGTTAACGTGCTGCTAGCCTGTTTTAACATGCTATTAACATGATTAGCATGTTGCTAGCATGATTAGCATGGTGTTAGCACGATTAACACGTTGTTAGCATAATTAGCATGTTGTTAACATATTTTGCTAGCATGATTTAACACATAGTTAGCATTTTTTAACATGTTTACTTTTATGATTTAGTACATTACTAACATGATTTAGCATATTATTAACATGATTAGTATGTTGCTAGCACAATAATAGCATGATTAGCATGTTGTTAGCATTATTAGCATATTGCTAACATGATTAGTATGTTGGTAACACATTGCATGATTAGCATGTTGTTAGCATTATTAGCATATTGCTAACATGATTAGCATGTTGGTAACACATTGCATGATTAGCATGTTGTTAGCATTATTAGCATATTGCTAACATGATTAGCATGTTGGTAACACATTGCTTGCATGATTTAACACATTAGCATGGTTTTTTTAATCAAATTTTTTTTGTTGTTTCGCTATCTTTTAACACATTAGCACGTTTTAGTATGTTTGCTTACTTGATTTAACCCATTGCTAGCATGATTTAGCATATTACTCATATGGGGTTGGAGTTGGGGTGTTAGCATGCTAGGATTCTCATTAAGCTAGCCAACTAACTCTGTGTTATTCAAAACTCTTGACCCTCAATGAACATCTACAGGACTTTTCACAGATTTGACTGTCAAACAAATAACATGTTTGTTTTATTTGTTATTAAGTTGCTTGTTCAAAGTTCAGATTTATAAAGAAGAAAATGGGATAAAAAAGGAAGATGTTTGATGTTTTGCACTCAATATCATTTTAGGAGTGGCATAAGTTTCTGAATACTACAAAGATATCTGAACGCAAATGTGAAAAAGATTTCGGACGTTCAGCAGGAACACGGACTCAAATTATAGAGACTTTAAAGCTCTTTAAATGAAGTTGAGGAGCTGGACAGGTGTGCTCACTATAAACTATAAAAGAAAACATTAGAAAAAACACACACACATCCGATTATCACATTATCCCGATCGCCTCTGCCTGTTAGTCAATTAGTGGAGTGTGTGTCCGTGTGTGTGTCCATGTCTCTGTGAGTAAGACTATCTGCACACCGAGGCACTAAATTGGGCAACAGCTGTTGTGTGGGATCAGTCAGAGAGCCCGAGTCGAACGCACCGGTCATTACAAACACTCTCTCTTCATCGATTTGGCGGTAATTCAGGAAAGCAATGATGGCCCGTAAATACAGCAGGAAAGAGTATCTGTCCGTCAAGGACCTGGAGAAAGTTCTGGACTCGTGTAAGTTAAACTTGCACCAAATCGATGAAGTCTGGCCGAATCTGTACATCGGGAACGTGTGAGTACGAGCAGCTCGACAAATCTCTCGAATCTGTCGAGATCGTATTAATAGTGTTAAATGTGTGCTGATTTCTAGTGAGACAGAATATTCAATGAGATCAAATAGGGCGGGGCTTAAATTTGTTTATCAGCAGTTGATTGGATGGTGAAAAGTGAGAAGAATGAAGGTGAATTCTTCCTTACATTCTTAAAAATAAACTTCTTTGTTGGCATTGATGGCGCCATGAAGAACTTTTAACATTTCCTTTCCACAAAAGGTTCTTTAAATTATTAAAACGTTCTTCACACTAAGAAAAAAAACGGTTCTTTGAAGAACTGTTCGCTGAAGGTTCTTTGGGGAACCAAAAATGTGAAAAAAACTTTATTTTTAAGAGTGTAAAGCAGGTCAGTTTAGTTTTGAATAAGTGACCGTCTCCTGATGATGATGATGTGTTGTTGTTCCCATCAGAGGAATAGCGCAGAACAGAAGCGCCCTGCAGAAACTGGGCATCACTCATATTCTGAACGCCGCTCACTCCAAGAGAGGAAGCATCGGGGACCAAAGGTTCTACGGCACTAGTTTCGTGTACTGCGGGATCCCCGCGGAAGACTCCACACACTTCGATTTGGATGTTTACTTCAAACCGGCAGCAGATTTCATCCACAAGGCTCTCAACACTCCTGATGGTAAGACATCATGTTGAAACACTGAAGAAAACGGCTGGTGCGCTGGAGTTCGTTGCTGTGTGAACGCCGCATGAAAGTCTGAACGTTTATAAGCTTTAAATTTAATGAAGTGGAAATATATTGATAGCATGAATTAACATGTTTTAACACATTTGCTTGCATGAATTTGCATGTTTTAACAGGTTACTAGCATGTTTTAGCATTTGTTAGAATGAATTAGCATGTTAGCATGATTTAACATGTATTAATTAACATGTCACTAGCATGATTTAATATTGTTGTTTGCATGTTTTTGTATGCTGCTAGCATGAGTTAGCACACTGCTAGCAACATTTTTGCTAGAATAATTTTAACATGAATTAGCCTATTGTTAACACAATTTAACTTGTTGTTTGTATGTTTAGCATGCTGCTAGCATGAATTAGCATAGTGCAAGCATGATTTATCACTTTGCTAACATGATTTAACATGTTGCTAACATATTTTAACGCATGCTGCTAGCATGAATCATCATTTTGCTAGCGTGAATTAGCATGTTGCTAACGTGTTTTAACGCATTGTTAGCATGTCCTAAGCTAGTTTGCTAGGCTTTGTTAGTGATAGATATGTAGTGGGTGAAGGTTAAATATGTTTATCAATATGTTAGCATAAATTAGCATATTGCAAGCATCATTTAGCATTTAGCATGATTTAACATGTTGCTTGCATGAATTAGCACACTGTTAGTTGGAATTAGCATGTTGCTAACATGTTTTAGCATGATGCTAACATGTTTTAACATATTGCTAGCATTAATTTGCATGTTGCTTGCATGTTTTAACAAGGGTTACCATAAATTAGTATGTTGCTTGGATGATTTAGCATGTTAACATGTTTTATCACGTTTTTAGCATGAATTAGCATGTTGCTGTATGTTTTAGAATGCTGTTAGCATGAATTTTCATGTTGCTAGCATGGTTTACCATATTTTTAGCATGAATTAGCATGTTGTTAGCATGATTAGCATTTTGATAACATGTTTTACCATGTTGTTAGCATGAATTAGCATGTTGCTGGCGTGATTTAACATGTTGGTAGCATGTTTTAGCATTTTGTTAGCATTAATTTGCATGTTGCTGGCCTGTTTTAGTATGTTTTTAGCATGAATTAGCATGTTGTTAACATGATTAGCATTTTGATAACATGTTTCACCATGTTGTTAGCATGAATTAGCATGTTGCTGGCATGATTTAACATGTTGGTAGCATGTTTTAGCATGTTGTTAGCATTAATTTGCGTGTTGCTGGCCTGTTTTAGTATGTTTTTTAACATGAATTAGCATGTTGTTAACATGATTAGCATTTTGATAACATGTTTTACCATGTTGTTAGCATGAATTAGCATGTTGCTGGCCTGTTTTAGTATGTTTTTTTAACATGAATTAGCATGTTGCTAGCGTGTTTTAACATGTTGGTAGCATGTTTTAGCATGTTGTTAGCATTAATTTGCATGTTGCTGGTGAAGGGGTGGATTCTGGAATCCACTGCCGCTTATATATATATCATGAAGCTATCTTTCTAAATATTGAATTATTTGGAATGACTAACTTCAACTTATGTTAAAGCATTTATTTTCCTTTTCATTTTTTATAAACACTAGAAAATACTGATGTATATTGTCTGTACCTCTGACTGAGAGAAAAGTACAACTTATCAGTATGTTTTGGGAAAGTTTCCTGTTCAGTGTGGAGCTCAGATCAACTTCAGCCTTGAAGAAGCTGTGAATCATGTGTATCTTTGTATGTGCGCTCAGTGTTCTGTGCAGGTCTGTTATGGGTACTGGTGGACAACTGGGACTTGAGACCTGCAGACGCCTTGTCCTGGCTTAACAGGACATTCTGTGCCTAACTTCAGGGTCTGATCGTCAGCATCATGATGGAAGGAGATATGATTCTGACTATCTGTCCATGTGTGGAAAATTACCAGTTTTGTCTAGTTTTCTAAACCAATCAGTATCTTAGTAATGACGTAGTTAGTGGACTCTGTTAGAGTATAATTGTTCTGGAAATGTGAATGTACGAGGGAGAGTGAGGAGAAAGGAGAGAGAGAGCGGCCTACGAACTCCTTGTGAGACTTGAAGCTGCTTCTGCTGATGAAACTGCAAACTATTCTTTATTAAAATTTTCTTCAAATTATTTTTTTAAACTCTGACTCCAGGTCTTCATTTATCAAATCTGGTCTTTTGGGTCTTTAACTGTAAAATCCCCTACACTGGCCTGTTTTAGTATGTTTTTAGCATTAATTTGCATGTTGTTAGCATGATTAGCATTTGGATAACATGATTTACCATGTTGTTAGCATGAATTAGCATGTTGCTGGCCTGTTTTAGTATGTTTTTTAACATGAATTAGCATGTTGCTAGCGTGTTTTAACGCATTGTAAGCATGTCCTAAGCTAGTTTGCTAGGCTTTGTTAGTGACAGATACGTAGTGGATGAAGCATAAATACTCGAAAGTTTTGACCCCCTCAATGAAAGTGTATCGGGCTTTTATGATTTTTAATCTTCATTTTTAGGAAAACCACAGGTCAGATCAGTCAGAAAAGATATATCATTCTGATACGAAACACAGTTTACATCATCACTTCAGTTCTTCTCCTGTACTACGTTTTGGTGTTGCTGTCCTGTTCCACTTAAACTGCAATAATATTTGACTGTTTACTACATCAAATGTCGTTGTTATTTTTCCCAGCGAGGCTTCTGTCGTGTGTCTTATTGAATTCATACGTCTGTTCATGTAACGACACCTGGTCTCTTCCTCACAGGAAAAGTTCTAGTGCACTGCATCATGGGAATGAGCCGGTCCTCGACGCTGGTGCTGGCGTACCTGATGCTGTATCACGACATGCCTCTGCACACGGCCATACGCCGCATCGTCCAGAAGAGAGCTATCTATCCCAACAGGAACTTCCTGGCTCTGCTGCTGGATCTGGACCTACAGAGGAAGAGGAAGCACAGAAGATGTGTCCTGCTGTGAGCCACGACAGGATCAGTCCGTCTGAACGAGAACACATGAATGCGATCCACATACTTCATATGCAGTAATGAGGAGCTGGAATTTGGACCAATGAGATTTGACTGTGGGCGGAGCTACATAATGCAGAATCTTGTTACTATGGATTATTTATTACAGCAGTCCAAAAGTGTGTGTATATATACATATACATACAGTGAAAGACTTTAACATGCACTTTTAGAGAGAATATACAGTGTGAGATGTTTGCTTTTCATCAGACAGAATTCATTTAAAGGGCCAGTTAGTAAATAACTCAAACACAACACACTACCTCCATGTACAGCAGACACTGGACCATCACACACTACACAACAACTACACAACAACTACACAACAGGACCAAAACACGCCAAATGTGACACTACTGTTCAAAAGTTCAGCATTTTATTAATGTTTGAGGAGAATTCTCTTCTGCTCACCGAGACTGCAGGTCTTTGATCAAAAAATACAGTAAAAAATACAGTAAAACAGTGAAATATTATTCTAATGTAAATCATGTGTTTTCTATGTGAATATATAGTACAGTGTAATTTATTCCTGAATGTTCAGCATCATTACTCCAGTCTTCAGAGTCACATGATCCTTCAGAAATCATTCTGATTTGATGATCAACAAACATGATTGGTATTTTTTGTGGAAACTGATACATTGTATCTTTCAGGATTCTTTGATGAACAGAAAGCATTTAATTGAAATAGAATGTTTTGTAACATTGATTGCATACTTGCTGAATAAAAGTGTTAATTTCTTTCAAACTCAAACGAATCTTACCGAACTTAATCTTTTTTAAAGATCGTACGTTAAATATGTTGCAAATGTCAAAACATTATGAGTTGATATTGTGTGATCATCAGTGATGGAATATGTATTCAACAAAAACTGCTTCACTGACAGTCATTTAGGGCAACATTGATGATGATTAAATATATTTAAGTACAGTATTTTAATATTAAACACAAACACACACTTTTTTCTTTCGATTAACACGCACTCAGTAACTGTTCACAATAAAATGTTTCGAGAAAGTCAATCTTTCAGAACTTTTGATGTACGTTATTTCTGTGGTTCTGTACATTTCGATTCTTTGAATATGTATATGTTTTTTTAATGAAATGAACAGTTGCTCAGTTGTGTTGAGTCGTGATGTATTTTTAACTGTGGGAATGAGGTTGTCTAATTTAAGACACAGACGAGAGCGACTGCAGAATCGCTCCTCTGTGTTCATTATGATCAGTGTGATATTACAGGAGATCTTCATCAGATGGTCTTATATGGTTTCATCCGCTCTCTGGAGCTTCTGCAGTTTGTGTTTCCAGCCTGAATCACGTTATACATATAAAGTCATCGGAGAGACACGAGCCGTTCCTCGACTCAGTCTGTGCTGAGATTGTGCTTTAGGTTCATTCAAACAGACGCATGATCTTCAGGATTTACTGCTAGAGGAACATCTGCATTGATTGTAATGAGCTTTATGGATAAATACTGTCATCTGATTATGAAGATAAACATGTTTTGTTGGGATGCCATCACTGGTTTTAAGTTAGACCGTGCATATATAAAAAATAGACTAAGTTTATGTTGACTTGAAAAGAAACTCTCTGAGGTGAAATGAGGTCAATGAAACTCGGCTATGAAAAAATGTGTATTTATTAAGTTGTTCAAATGATCTGAAGATGTTCCACTGCAGGCCACACAGATTCTGTCAAAACACACAAAAAATGACACAAATTACTGACACGCATTGAAATGCCGATCAGTTATCTGGACGAAATCGTATAAAGTCGTGGAAACGTTCGTGGAGTTAGTTTGAGGTCAGAAGAGACTTTTGAAGAAAAGAATGAGAATAAAACTCTCAGCTGAACGAGTCTCTGAAGAAGTCCTCGGTTATGTTTAACTCAGACGTTTCTCCAAAAACTGACTATAAACTATAAAAATATTATTATAGGCTATAAACATTTTTCACGTTCAGAGAACATTTGGAAATTCATAGCATTCTCAGAAGAGTTTTTCTGAGGAGAAACCTCTGAGTGTTTTGTCTGGTGTGGGTTGCAGTGAGAATAACAGCAGTCGTTTAGTCACATGCTCACATGCGGTCTATATACGGTCACATGACGCATGCACTGCAGGGGTTAAAACATGACGTCGTACCTCCACCAAATCCAAACCTACACTGTGGTTGGACGAAAACTCCCGAAAACATGTCCTTCAAATGACCAACAGATGACAACACAACACATTCAGTAAAGAAACTTCAGTCAAAATAATCTTACTATCGCAGAAAAAAACACTCTTGATGATTAAGTATTTTTTCTATATTACAACGTAAAAATTTATAGAAGCTTGTTTCTGCCACGGAATAAAAAAAAGATAATTGTGAGTTTTTATCCCACAGTTCTGGCTTTATTCTCACAATTGAAAATAAATTGCGTGAAATAAATTTCATGAAAAAAAGTCAGAATTGCGAGATATAAAGTCAGAATTGCGAGATATAAAGTCAGAATTGCGAGATATAAAGTCAGAATTGCGAGATATAAAGTCAGAATTGTGAGATATAAAGTCAGAATTGTGAGATATAAAGTCAGAATTGTGAGATATAAAGTCAGAATTGTGAGATATAAAGTCAGAATTGTGAGATATAAAGTCAGAATTGTGAGATATAAAGTCAGAATTGTGAGATATAAAGTCAGAATTGTGAGATATAAAGTCAGAATTGTGAGATATAAAGTCAGAATTGCGAGATATAAAGTCAGAATTGTGAGATATAAAGTCAGAATTGCGAGATATAAAGTCAGAATTGTGAGATATAAAGTCAGAATTCTGAGTTATAAAGTCAGAATTGCGAGATATAAAGTCAGAATTGTGAGATATAAAGTCAGAATTGTGAGATATAAAGTCAGAATTGTGAGATATAAAGTCAGAATTGTGAGATATAAAGTCAGAATTGTGAGATATAAAGTCAGAATTGTGAGATATAAAGTCAGAATTCTGAGATATAAAGTCAGAATTGTGAGATATAAAGTCAGAATTGCGAGATATAAAGTCAGAATTGTGAGATATAAAGTCAAATTTAACAATTCAGACTTTTTTCCCACAATCATTTTGACTTTTTTTCTCACAATTGTGAGTTTATATCCCGCAGTTTTGACTTTCTAACTTGCGATTCTGATTTTTTCTCGCAATTACAACTTTTTTCCCTCTCAATTGTGTTTTTATACTGCAATTCTGACTTTATAACTCACATTTCTGACTTTTTCCACACAATTCTGACATTTTCTCACAACAATTCTGACTTTTTTTCACTCACAATTCTGTGTTTACATCTAAATTTTCATCTGTGAGGCAAAGTCAGAATTGTGAGATAAAAAAGTTGCAATTACCTTTTTAATTTTGGCGGAAACAAACTTCCACAATAATAAAATTCCACTTAAACCATAAATGAAAGACCACAATGAATAAATACTCTACATGTGAAAGAACACACTGCTGGAGTGTGAAGATTACCAGAGTCCAGCAGCTCATGGACAGGAGAGTGATATGTGCTCAAGTAGCGCGCAGGACTCAACAGCGCCTCCATCTGGACCAGACGACACACTGCAGCCTGAGAAGGAATCACATCCACCGCGTCCTTCAGGACTTCATCTGGAATCACTTTAGATCCCTGTTCAGACACACAGATCTCGTGAGGAATCATCCTCATCCCTGACACTTCTTAAGAGAGTATTAACATCATCTCAGGTTCAGCTAATAATAACACACACTTCAGCTAATGACTCGTTTACTGACAAGATCACAGACAAAAGATGATAAACATAAGTGAGTTCTGCTGAGCAATCGCATTGGGTTTATTCACAAATGTGTTTCTAACATCTACCATCATCTGTTCGGCTGCGTTGAAGATGTGACGCCCGAGCTGCAGAACCTGACGGAGAGTTTCTCTCACGAGTTCCTCCGAGCTCTGGTCTCCTGAGACGACGGTACGGCCGTCAGACGCGCTCAACAGCTTGTAGCTCCACCGCTGGAAGAGTCTGTTGTGAAGGTCGTGGGACACCAGCAGGATTCTGGGCTCCAGGATCAGGCCGCTGCGGGTCAGAGAGGTGCTGTCAACTTCTGCAGATCCGTACAGCACCAATAACAAACCACAACCATCCGATCAATGCCACACAGACAAAATCAAGCCCCATTTGTTCCAGAAGAACAGAAGATATGAGGAGATCCTCTGGTCTGTCTCACCTGTGCAGGTTTTCCTCCATGTGTCGCAGGTCTTGCAGGACAGACAGCAGCGCTTCGGTGGAACACTGATGGAGGAAAAACATCATGTCTTACAATCACTGCTTCTGTGAAGCGAGGAGATATCCCTGAACTATTCCAGATTTTGGGAATGTCCAAAGGATTAGCATTTTGCTTGCAAGGATTTTTTTGTAACGCATTCAGCTAAAATGAAATCTCTTATGTCATCGCAAACATGTAAGACTTTCTTTCTTCTGTGAAAAACAAACGTGATGTTTTGCACGTGGAAAACCTTCGGCTGAAGCTCTCGAACATCATTTTTAGATCTAGACTGAGTTTGTTCTCATTCACCGTCACACTTGTAGCCAATCAGCAGGAAGAGGCGTGTCCACTCATGAAGGGGGAGGTGTTACATAGTGTGTTGGTGAATTTGGGGGCGGAGCTATCAAGATAGGGGCGTGTTTGTTTTGGTGATTTCAAATATCAACAGCGTTTCTCAGAAATCACTTACTGCACCTTTAACATAAAAAATTAAAGATAGAAATAATGCTAATAAAAATGACAAAAGCACACAATAAAATTAGTAAAACTCAAGCTAATATTAAAATGAAAACTGAAAAAAGTTAAATATGAATAAATACTAAATATTTCAATTACAAAATATAAAAAAAGGAATCTTAAAAATATTGCTACTCTTAAAAAATTAAACAATAAAAAGAAATAATATTTTTTAATGAGAAATCATTTTGATTTTTTTTTATAATTTTAAAAAAAGAAATAATATTTTTTTCTTTTGTCTGAAATAAAAGAAAATTATCATTGTGCAATCAAGCTATAATTTCGCCAAATGAACCATAAAGTATGAAAATATTACAATATTAAAAATATTCCTGCCCGAAATCATCAATTCTTCCCTATTTAGTAAACGGGGAAAAGTAAGACAAAACCCAACACACATGAAAAACAAACAAAAAAAAGAGTAAATAAATATGTGATTTTATTTATGATAATTGTAAAGTAAAACTTTGAACTGCTGTTTACATTTTTTAAAAAATATATGCTATTATCATTATTCTAACCGCTTATAAACTGTATATGTTGTTACTGATCTGGATGTCTTGTTATAAATTGTTTGTGTTTGTTTGTTAAGCATTAAACATAACAAATGAACACCTGCGTTATCTGAAGTCACCATGAAATCAAAATGAACATTTCTTGTTTTTGAATATTGCAGCACTCACTATAAACGATTTATTATAAATGATCCTTAGGACAAATTCGTCTCTTTTAAAAATGAAAAGTTTTAACTGTCTGTGACGAGCAGGGCGGGCGAGAGCCGTGAGGGAATGGCGCGAGGCCGGTGACGCGAGTGATAATGAGCGTCAGCTGCGCGCTACACCGGTCTCGTGTCTCTCACGGAGGAGCTCCGGAAGCATAAAAGAGGAGCGACGACAGTGAAGGACGAGAGAGGACCAGACCTGGACTTTATGTTGTGTTTTATTTTGTTTGTGTGGGCGGCAGTCGCCGTGAGGAACTGCCGCCATTTTACTTTCATTTTATTGTTTGTTTATTTTATTATTAAACTGTTGAACGTTCGCCGGTTCCCGCCTCCTTCCTTCCATTGAACTCCGTTACACTGTCATTTTTATAAAGTCAGAATTGCGAGATATAAAGTCAGAATTGCGAGATTGATAATGAGCGTCAGCTGCGCGCTACACCGGTCTCGTATCTCTCACGGAGGAACTCCGGAAGCATAAAAGAGAAGCGACGACAGTAAAGGACGAGAGAGGACCAGGCCTGGACTTGTGTTTTATTTCCACCACAGTGAACATTCTGCTTTAGTGTTCCACAGTGGAAAGAACGGCAGCTGGAGGTGAAGTAAAGAGAGTAAGAGATGAAGCTGTCGCACCTCGAGGACGAGCAGCGCGTGTTCAGGGTATAGCAGCAGGACGCCCGTGACGTCTTCTCCCGGACGGCTCCTCTGAACGCTGGCGTTCAGCCTCTCGTAGTGACCTGACGCACAACAAAACACCGGAGAAATCCTCAGAGTTTGACACGGATTCTTGAGCAGGTTTATTCGGTCCTTTTACCCAGATAGCAACTTTGTGCCGGCCCAGATCCGGCCCACATCTGCCCCGCGTGGTATGATGATCGTATGATGTACGATTTTAAACAATCAAAAAAACTGCATAAAGAACAATTGAAATAAAATATTTTTTTTGTTTATTTCTTTGCTCTTGGCTATGGCCTGCTTGTCACGCCACATGCGGCTCAGATCATCGTACCATGCGTGGCAGATGTGGGCCGGATCTGAGCCGACACAAAGTTGCTATCTGGGTATAATTCATGGATCATAGTGACATTCTAAACCTTTAATCACAAACAGAATCTTTTGGAAATCGGAGATTGTTCATGTAATCGGATGCTCTCAAACCTGCCACCGTCGTCCGGTCTGCGAGTCCACAGGAGAGACGGCCGACCACGACGAGCCGGTGTAACAGGAACTTCTGCACCAGAGACACAGACAGGAAGTGATGAACGACAAACCTGACAGACCGTTTGTCAGTATTGTTCGCGGGAGGTGAGAGAGTTTGAGTTTAGCAAAAACTAACTGAAATAAAAACAAATGCTACATTTACAATAACTTATTTTAGTTATTATGAAAAGCATTTTTCAGATGTGTAGTAACACTGAGAAAAAAACTAATTAAAAAAACAATAACATGTAAAAGAATTAGAATTTATCCTCTATATATATATATATATATATATATGAAATATTTATAAAATCATCTTAAAGATCAAAAACATTTTGATTTAGAGATCCACAAACTTTTTTGTCAGCCAAATATTTAGAATAATAAACCAGTGGTCAGAGGTGAGCAAAAAAATGTAAAAATGTTAGAAAAAATGAACTTGAAAATACATTGCATTAATAATTAAGATTCCACACTGTAAAAACAACCCAAGTTGGGTTGAGAATGGACAAACCCAGTGATTGGGTTGTTTTGACCCAGCAGTTGGGTTAAATGTTTGACCAACAGACTGGATAGTTTTATTTAACTCAACTATTATTAAAAATCACTATATGTCTGACTTAAAATGAACCCAAAATCAGACTCATAATCACTAGAGGCAACAATAATAATCAAAAGGTGAACATTTGAGAAATGTAATAAAAGTTTATTATTTAATTATTATTCATTAAACTTTTAAATAAATGTTCATTTATTAAATATATTAATAAAAGTGAATTTCGAACATATTTTGGGTTCATTTTAAGCGAAACTACCCAGCATGTTGAGTCAAACATTTAACCCAAACACTTGTTCTGTCCATTTTCAACCCAAGTTTTCAGCTCATGAACTCAGTCTACTTCCACTCAAACCCTCCAGAACGGTCAGTGACATCCTGTCGTTCTCCGCACTGACCAGGTCGTTGTCCGGCCGCGTCCGTCTCCTGCGCGTCAGCCGGCGGTGGAACAGACTGCTGCCGTTCTCTTCCTCACTGGAGCTCTGCATGTCTCCGTCTCTCTGGATCCAGTTAAACCTGATCCCCTTTATCTACCACAGACTGAGTGACCATGACTACAGCTGGACAAACTCTATTTGAATATGAAAGCATGCGTTTCTGCATCTGCGGCCGTTTTCATCCTGAGGATTTTTAGAACTTTAAAGCATGTCTGTAAACTTTGTACCGTCTCCACATTCATTTCTACCCCTGAACTATCGAAAAAATGTCATTTCCATCACATTAAAAAAAAAAAAATTTATTCTGTGATCGAAATGACATAATTTATACATAATTTGGAAAAATGACAGCTTGACTGGAAATGATGCACAGTGAAAATATTATATATTTATATATTTATTATTATATTTTTGTTTTATTTCACTTTGTTTAGATAATCAGAACTGTAGTAATATTTTTAAGAGGTATTTCAGTATGTTTAAACTATAATAGTTTTTGTACATATTTTGGATTAGTTATATATATATATAATTTTAGTCATTTTGTCTCTTCTGGAATTTTATTATAGTGATTTATTAGTCATTTTTATTACTTTTTATATTTTTCTATTTAGGTTTAATTTATTTTTATTTCAGTTTTTAGTCATTTTACTTAAATTCAGCTTAACTTTAATGTATTTCAGTTTTATTTTAAAATTGTTAAGTTTTTCATCTAATTTTTATATATTGCTATTAATTTCCAAAAAAAGTTGCAGGTTAATTTAGTTAACATTAACAACGCTAAAATAAACATCTATACTTAAAGACATTTGTAAAGCACAGGGTTGAAGTGTGCTCTGAAGTGTGCACTAGCGCTCTGAAGTGAGCTCTGAAGTGTGCACTAGCGCTCTGAAGTGAGCTCTGAAGTGTGCACTAGCGCTCTGAAGTGAGCTCTGAAGTGTGCACTAGCGCTCTGAAGTGTGCTCTGAAGTGTGCACTAGCGCTCTGAAGTGTGCTCTGAAGTGTGCTCTGAAGTGTGCACTAGCGCTCTGAAGTGTGCACTAGCGCTCTGAAGTGTGCTCTGAAGTGTGCACTAGCGCTCTGAAGTGTGCTCTGAAGTGAGCTCTGAAGTGAGCTCTGAAGTGTGCTCTGAAGTGTGCTCTGAAGTGTGCACTAGCACTCTGAAGTGTGCTCTGAAGTGAGCTCTGAAGTGTGCACTAGCGCTCTGAAGTGAGCTCTGAAGTGTGCACTAGCGCTCTGAAGTGAGCTCTGAAGTGTGCTCTGAAGTGTGCTCTGAAGTGTGCACTGAAGTGTGCTCTGAAGTGTGCTCTGAAGTGAGCTCTGAAGTGTGCTCTGAAGTGTGCTCTGAAGTGTGCACTAGCGCTCTGAAGTGTGCTCTGAAGTGAGCTCTGAAGTGTGCTCTGAAGTGTGCTCTGAAGTGAGCTCTGAAGTGTGCTCTGAAGTGTGCTCTGAAGTGTGCACTAGCGCTCTGAAGTGTGCTCTGAAGTGTGCACTAGCGCTCTGAAGTGTGCTCTGAAGTGAGCTCTGAAGTGTGCTCTGAAGTGTGCACTAGCGCTCTGAAGTGTGCTCTGAAGTGTGCTCTGAAGTGAGCTCTGAATTGTGCTCTGAAGTGTGCACTAGCGCTCTGAAGTGTGCTCTGAAGTGTGCTCTGAAGTGTGCTCTGAAGTGAGCTCTGAAGTGTGCTCTGAAGTGTGCACTAGCGGTCTGAAGTGTGCTCTGAAGTGAGCTCTGAAGTGTGCACTAGTGCTCTGAACGCAGGCGAGAGGCTGTTGTGGAGTTGTAACTCAGCAAGCTTTCATGCGCAGAAATCTGACATGCTCCTCAGAGAACAGAAGAACATCACAAACCTTCCAGCCAGTCCTGCGTCTCTCCATCAGCCGCGCGAACAGAGACACTCTGTCCTCCAGCGAGGATCTGCCGAACTCTGCGTCCAGTTCCCGGGAAGCCATGAGTGGTGTGTGTGTTTGCACTGGTTACTAAGCAACATCAGTGGAGGGGCGGGGCTGTTCTTCCAGTCTGCTGCCTGCTTCTCCTGTTTCCTGTGCATGTTTGTCCCTTTGTAGTGCCTGACCGTTTCCTTTCAGTCTAATTCCCCTCGTGTCGCGCCAGTGTTTCCTGTCAGATCTTGGTGTTATTCAGTTCTTCTGAATAGAAACGCTGCAGATATACAGTGATGTGTACTTGATCTATGGCTTTATCTTTTAAATTTACAGTTCAAATTGGCATAAATGATGGTACTTTGAAGGGGAAGATTCATGGCATCCATTTTGTGAACATTTATTAGTAAGCAATTTAATAAATATTTATAGTTTAATTATTACAAATTAAAATTATTGATAAAAGTTCATTTCCAATATACTTTGGGTTCATTTTAAGCAGGCAAACACTTACAACCCAATTTGGGTTGTTTTTAACCCAGCATTTTTAGTGTATACTGTACATAAGATAACATACTCATTACACAATTTAAAAAAAAAAAATCCTTGATTAATTTTACACACAGAAAAGATCATCTCACATAATGTGAGATGATTAAACTGATTAGATACACCTTATTTAACGTTTTTTAATGTCAATGTAACTGGTGTCTATTTGAGTGAACATAATTCAGAACTACACACTAGACATACAGATTTCACCAAATCTATAAAAGCAACGTTAAATGAAAACCTCAGTCCATTTATGACTTCAGACTATGGGAGAAATTTGAATGGAGCCTAAAAACCCGAGCCTGAACCCAAATCCCGGATGGAGCGGCTCAGTGAAGGAGGTCTCGACTCTGTAAATGAGGCTCATGGTGTCAGAGATGTTGTAGAAGGACAGAGTTCCTGCACTGTGATCCAGATACACTCCTACTCGAGATGAGCTGGGCGTTTTTAACACTTTGGTCTCAGTGTTACCATGCCAGAAAGTGTAATGAGAAGATGAGCAGAACAGACACCAGGACTGATCGTTGCGTCCAAATCCACATTCGATTCCGGGACCTTTAGTGGGAATGTTCTTGTATGAAACGGCTATGATGACCGTGCCGTTCCACTCCACCTCCCAGTACCAGCAGCCTGTCAAACCCTCTTTATTTAAGACCTGCCACCAACTATCAAACCTCTCTGGGCGATCGGGATTCGACTGTGCCGTGCTCCACGTCAGCGAGGTGTTTCCTTCCGAAAAATGGAGATTGTTATGAGCTGTTTTGAGATCCAGCGTCAGTTTACAGGAATCTGCATGGGAGAAAAACAGACTGTGATCTCTTCTGTGTTGTATAATACGGCACTTCCACACTTGAAAAGAAGAAAGATTTACACTCCAAAAATTCTTCTCGGTTCTTGGGGTGAAGAGGCTGGAAAATCTGCACTTTCTGAACTGTGGAGACAGGCATGTAGAACAAGATTTCAAAGTCTCTTTCTCCATCATTTCAGTGTGATGTCATTTTGGGTGAAGAAGGTCCGTGTGGTCACCTCACCTTTCTCAGATAACAGTATGTGGTTCTCTTCAAGTAAGTCCATCATTTGGTCTTTTCTGTCAGAGACAGATTTCCTCACTTGTCCAAATAAGCTCTGACAACTCAAATCAACCCTGGGTGAATTTTCATACCTTTGAGGATTTGAGAGAGACCTAAAACTCTGGCGAAAGGCACAAGAAAACACAGAACATGTCATGTTAATAACGGTCCCATTTAAAAAGCATTCATCTACAGGAAGGAGGATGTTAAAGAAACCTGGAGGAACAGCAAGTCGTCTTCAGAACTTAGAAGCATCTGAATGTTTGCATCTCTCTGTTGAAGCTCAGAAAGCTCCTGCTGCAGCTGCTCTTGGACCTTCTGAGCCTGACTCACGGCCGTGTCCTCCTGAGCTCGGATCAGATGGATGATCTCACTGCTTCGGGCCTTAATGGAGTCTGTCAGCTCGGCACAGGCTTTCTCCATGTCGCCCACTGCGTCCTCGGCAGAGCACTAGCAAACACGATGGATTTGGTGATTTGGTGAGAGCATTGTGCCTTGATGATTCATACAATCGACCCTAAAAGCTTTTGGTGTTTTACTTGTGTATTTAGTTCATTTTAGGGCTTTTCAAACTGTACTTTAGTATGGGGAACAATTCTCACTTCGTTGCTTATTAGCTGTTTACAGTGGGTTACTTTTACATTCTATTTCACTACACATTACAAAATACATGCTTTAAAAAGTAATTTGCAACGTATTTTATTAGATTACCCACATTTTGTAACTTAATCTAAATACTTTGGAATACTAATAAATATGAAACACAAAAAAGGTCATTGCAAGTTTTTATCTCACAATTCTGACTTTTTTCTCAGAATTGAGTGATATAAAGTTGAAATTGTGAGTTATAAAGTCAGAATTATGAGATATAAACTGACAATATTGAGAAAAGTCAGAATTATGAGATATAAACTGACAATATTGAGAAAAGTCAGAATTATGAGATATAAACTCACAATATTGAGAAAAGTCAGAATTATGAGATATAAACTCACAATATTGAGAAAAGTCAGAATTATGAGATATAAACTCGCAATATTGAGAAAAGTCAGAATTATGAGATATAAACTCACAATATTGAGAAAAGTCAGAATTATGAGATATAAACTCACAATATTGAGAAAAGTCAGAATTGCAAGCAAAGAAGTTGATATAAATTTGCAATTGCAAGAGAAAAATTCAGTATTGCAAGTTTTTATCACGCAATTCTGACTTTATAACTTGCAATTATGAGTTAATGAGAAAAAAAAACTCAGAATTGTGAGATAAAAAGTCGCAATTACCTTTTTTACAATTACAAAGAGACTCACAAACAACTATCACAAAACATGAAAACAGTCGTGGATCACCCGGTGATGAAGGACAGAAAAGATTCAAGGGTGTGAAACTTCTGAACAGAAATGTTTCAGCTTTTTCAGACGGTCAGAGTCAGAGAATCACCAATCGCTGTTTAAATGACATTAAAACTCAAAGTAATCACTTTGGTAATCTAAAACACTTTTCAGATGTAACTGTAATCTGATTACCACCCATTTAAAATGAAATACAGTTACTCACATTTTCTATTTTAAATACGTCACTAAGTTACTCCCCGACCCTGAGTGTTTATTAATACTCATAAAGCTCATATTCTACATCCCTAAATCCTACTCACACTTAATCTTACCCTCTATTAATAAGCAGTAAATTAAGAGTTTATTGAAGCAGAATTCGTAGTTGATAGTGAATATGTCCTCATACTGAATTTTCTTTTAAAATAATGTTTGATTTATGTAGACATTGAGCAGCCCAAAACTCACCCTGATTGTCTTGAATGATGTTGTGATTTCCGTTAACTCGCTCGCTCTTCTCTGAATTCTCCTTGTCAAGTTACTTTGTATCTCTTCAATCTCTCTCTGTGGACAGACACAGAAGAAATGAAATTCATATTTATATGTGATATACTACGGTGGCCGAGAGAGCTCAAAGCGCTGCAAATAAGAAAACACATGCAAATAAAAAAAAACGTGATCATCAGTTTGACAACATGTGCAGCAAATCCTCACAACACAATCAAACACAAAAACACGCTGCATTATCTGTGTCCGAAACCAGTTCAACTCACCCTTCACTCATTCACTAATCCCTATATAGTGTACGGCATTTGAGTGCACAATGTGTTCACAATCATTAAATACTATAAAAACTGCAAACAAAAATAAACAACTGTACATTATTTCATGTATTTATTATTTTTAATAAAGTGTTTTTCAGTTTGCTAGAAGCTCACGCTCACAGATGACGTGGTCGTCGAGCGCCTCAGGCGGCCGTTATTGTCTTTTTTTATTTGCATGTGTTTTTTTATTATTTGCATGTTTTTTTTTATTATTTGCATGTGTTTTTTTATTTGCATGTGTTTTTTTATTATTTGCATGTTTTTTTGATTATTTGCATGTGTTTTTTTTAATTTGCATGCGTTTTTTTATTATTTGCATGTGCTGTTTTTTATTTGCATGCGTTTTCTTATTTGCAGCGCGTTGAGCTCTCTCGGCCACCGTAGATATACAAACATACTCTCCTTTTTCTGAACTGAATCAACATTGAACTGAAATTGCAATTTCCCCACTGTGGGACAAATAAAGGCTTTACATACTTTCTTGATCTAAATAATGACACTATTGTCTTTTTAGAGTTTGAATTTGTCTCATATTTAATGAAGTTTGCATCATTGGTTGTGTTATTTGCCTGTTCGTGAAACAATCTGTAATGAAGCTGAAACTAGTCTTGACCTTCTCGTGTGATTCCTGACAGATGGAGACCGCATTTACCTGTTTGGTTTGTCTCTCAGTGGCAGCTGACACAACGTCGTGCTCTCGGTGTTCCTCCAGAACACAAAGCAAACACGCAAACTCTTGATCTGTCTGGCAGTAAACTTCCAGCGGTTTCTTGTGAGTGGAACAGATCATCTCCTTGATCGCACGGGAAGCCGTGACTAACTTATGGCCCTCATAAGCTGCAGAGACACGGTGAGGCTTCAGGTGGAGCTCGCAAAAGGACACCACACACACCAAGCAAGATTTCACAGCTTTGCACTTTCTCCCTGTGCAGACATCACACGGCACATCATCGAGCTCAGCGTAACAAAGAGAGTCTTTAGGAAGCATATTCTTCAGTTTCTCTGCCAGATCTGCCAGCATCGTATTTTTCCTGAGAGCAGGTCTTGGACTGAAGGTCTGTCTGCACTGAGGGCAGCTGTAGATTCCCTTCTGTTCCTCATGATCCCAGCAGCCTGTAATGCAGCTCATACAGTAACTGTGTCCACAGGGAATGGTCACGGGATTCCTGGGCATATCCAGACAGATTGGACACCAGAGCGCGAGCGCAGCCTCCGCCATCGCAGCAGATTCGGTTTCGGTTTAAAGATAAGCTGTGACTTCCTTGTTCTGGGAAGTATGGAATGGGAGAGTGTCCAAACAATGTGCATGATCCGCTGTATTCACACCAGATGTGGACACAAAGTACATTTACTTGAAAACTATACACTTTTTGAGCATCTGTACTCAAGGAAAAATTGTGACTTTAACTTTTGACGCTAGAGTAGAAAGTCGTTGTTCGCCCCAGGGTTGCCAGGTTTTAACAACAAAACCGGTAAAAATGTCGTAACGGCAGGTAAAATCCACGTTTTTGGCGGGATTTCCCTGGTAAAATTCGCATTCCAGGGGATAAATGTCATATTCGGGGTCACTTCAACCCTCGGCAACAGTGTATCCCAATTCCACAGGATTTGGCAACACCGGCATTCAGAATCGTGCGAGAATGTAATTTTATTGTGGTAGGGATGTTAAATAAAAAAATGATGATTATGGCTGTCTTTTTTGTCAGTTCAGTTGTTTCTTTTCTACACGTTTTGTAACATTCTAAGAGCTCTTTATTCCACAGACACTACAAGCTCGTTGTATTCAGTAGGTTTCTTCAGAGGCATAAGGCATTGTACACTCAAAAAAATATTTCAGTCTAAACATAAGTTTTATGTAATTTAATTACATAGCAATTTTCCATCCATTTGGATGACATAGTTTTAACACAAACAAAATAATAAACTTAATGTTATTCATATTTGTCAGTCATATGTAAATGAAATAGGTAAGATTTATGAAATAGTTGAGTATATGAATAGTGAGAGATTAAATGTCTTTTATCTTCAGTTGATTTCATCAGTTGTAGTTCTTGTGTTTCTCTGTCCTTCAGTGATTCTGCTTGTTAACAGCAGGTGTTCATCATTAATGCTCAATCATCACTTAATGATCTCATTAACTCTGACACTGCTTCAATGCTACTTTAACTCAGTAGTGCGCACACACATGACCACTAAACAGTGTTCATTAACCAGTGAACTATTACATAAATCTTACCTATTTCATTTACGTATGACTGACAAATATAAATCACAGTAAGTTTATTAGTTTGTTTATGTTAAAACTATGTCATCCAAATGGATGGAAAATTGCTATGTAATTAAATTACATAAAACTTATGTTTAGACTGAAATATTTTTTTGAGTGTAAGCATTACATACAACACTGTTACAATTATGAAATAATGTGTTGATATAAAAAGGAAATTTACTTTTAATACTTAATTTAGTACTTTTAAAAGCAACTGCTCTGTTCTTTTACTCAAGTAAAACAACTTTCACTTGTAATATTTGACCAGTAGTATCTGTTCTTTGACCTCCTCTGTGTGTGTTTATATTTTAGGACACAAGGCTTCTTTGTCCTTTATAAGTTCAGAAAACCATGCTGTGCGAACTATTCATTTGAAGTTTGTTGACAGAAACAACAACAACAATACGAACAGGATTAGGTATTTAAATAGATTATTTATTAAAATATATTTTAATTGCAATATATTTTAAAAAGCAACATTGGCTAAGCAGCAAAGTTTTCAATTTTCAATCAAAGCATCGCAAGTTACAAACAGTTGTTCAGCAGTTCCTCTTTAAAACAATAATAAATTACTGAAGAAACTTCACAGTGATGGTTGTGAGGCGCTCCGGTCACTCGGTGAGCGCCTCGACGTTCAGAATCAGGCCTCCTTCTGCTCTCAGAACCAGCTGATAGAGACGCCGCACCGGTTTGGGTCCCGGCAGAATCCTGAACCTCGACAGAGTCTGAGCCACAACCACCTTTATTTCTGCCATGGCGAAGTTCTGCCCGATGCAGTTCCTGACAGAAACAGAAGAGCGAGAGCATGACGAGAGAGTTTTCTCTGTCTGTGTCTGCTTGTGTTTTGAGGAACACACCTGGGTCCTGCGGAGAAGGGGATGAACGCGAGAGGAGAGCGTCCGCGTGAGTTCTCCGGGTCGAAGCGCGTGGGGTCGAACACCTGCACGGAGTCCAGATGATGTCACTCGACATTAGATCCGCTCAGCTCTTAACATTCACTGAGTAATTCAGACTCACCTCTGGATCGGTCCAGACCTCGGGGTTACGGTGGACACCATAAATACTGACCAAACAGAGACATCCTGCAGACACACACAGACCTCTGTGTCAAACTTATTCCCGCGGGATGCATTCCTGCAGCAGTGTGTGTGTGAGTGTGTGTGTGTGTGTGCCGTTACCCTGTGGAATGACGCAGTCTCCTGGCGTCTTCATGTTCTGGGAGTAGTATCGGGTCAGCGCCAGAACCGGCGAGTGAAGCCGCAGACTCTCCTTGATGCACATGGTGGTGAACGGCAGCTGACTCAGATCCTCCCTACAGCCAATCACAGCCAATCATTCAGGATAACACATCACAAATAAATATGGTTATTCTGAATTTTCAATACAGTCTTGAAAAAAAAAAAAAAAAAAAAAAAAAAAAAAAAAAAAATATATATATATATATATATAATATTTATATAATATATAATTATATAATAAAATAAATATAATATATATAATAATTATATATATATATATATATATATATGGTTGTTTTACATTTTTTGTAAACTAAACGCATTGCAAAATTACTTATTATTTGACAATTTTATGGTTTTATTTAACATTTAGTTTTGGGTTTAAATAAAACTGAAATAAACAATATTAAAAACTAAAAACTAATATACTAAAATATTAATAAATGTATATAAAATATAGATGATGTGCTGCATTTGACCTGCAAATGCATCCAGAAAAAAAAATATTTTAATATTTATAAATATTAAATATTTATATATATTATCTATTTAAAAAAAATTAAAAAACAATGAAAATGGAAAATAACCATGTTTATTTATAATTGGATGCTTTTATTTAATATTTAGTTTGGATTTAAATGAAAACTGAAATAAATAAATATATAAAAAATATATAGACTTATTTAAAAAAAATAAATAAAAACTAATAAAAATGACAAAAAGAAAATTACCAAAATAAAAAAAATTATATTAAAAAATAACTAATTCAAAACTATAATAGTTTACTATTCATGATACTAAAATAATGCTGTAGGCTTTTTTAAACAATTTTATATATGTCTATTTATTTTTCAATTTAATAATGATTTATTCATTTGTTTTCTTTTAACAACATTTTAAACCATTAAATAATTAAAAATGCGTATAAATGTCGATTCAAAGAAGTGATTCACATCAAAATCAATCTTTGTGTTTGAATTATTACATTGAAAACGAACTCCTTCACGTTGTTTTAAGTGTCGTCCACTGAATTAATCACGACGTCACGTGACCACACTATCACACTGAATCTGGTTATGAGTTGTAGAATCCACACTTGCAGCATCAAGCATACGCGCTTCACACTCTCTCTGACATGTTCAGCGTCATCTTCGCCTCACAGTCTGTGAATGAGCAGCACTGACCAGCTGATGTCGCGCGTGTCTCCGTCCCGCAGCAGCGACCGGACCTCGGCCCGACAGCGCTCCTGATGATCCTGATGCATGGCCAGATTGTAGAAGATCCAGGAGAGGGCGCTGGCGGTGGTGTCGTGGCCTGATGGACGGCAGAGACGCTTGAATCATCCAATCCAACAGACACCAGTGAACACATGAACACGGACTCACCTGCGAACATGAACATGTCTGCATGAGCCTTGATCTCCTCGTCCGTCAGTCCCTCGCCGTTCTCATCCTGAGCAGAAAACACCAGAAATAAATCACCAACTCTGAAATATTATTATTATTTTTTAAAAAGAAAGAAGTCTCTTCTGCTCTCCAAAGCTGCATTCATTTGATCAAAAATACAGTGAAATATTATTCTAATAAACTTTCTCATAATAATGACTTAGTATCTCATAATAATGACTTAGTATCTTTAACTTAATAAAAAAAATACAAAAAATAAAAAAGGTTTTTTTTATTAAGTTTAAGATACTAAGTCATTATTATGAGATGTTAAGTCATTATTATGAGATGCTAAGTCATTATTATGAGATGTTAAGTCATTATTATGAGATATTAAGTCATTATTATGAGATGTTAAGTCATTATTATGAGATACTAAGTCATTATTATGAGATGTTAAGTCATTATTATGAGATATTAAGTCATTATTATGAGATGTTAAGTCATTATTATGAGATACTAAGTCATTATTATGAGATGTTAAGTCATTATTATGAGATGTTAAGTCATTATTATGAGATGTTAAGTCATTATTATGAGATATTAAGTCATTATTATGAGATGTTAAGTCATTATTATGAGATATTAAGTCATTATTATGAGATGTTAAGTCATTATTATGAGATACTAAGTCATTATTATGAGATGTTAAGTCATTATTATGAGATATTAAGTCATTATTATGAGATGTTAAGTCATTATTATGAGATGTTAAGTCATTATTATGAGATACTAAGTCATTATTATGAGATGTTAAGTCATTATTATGAGATGTTAAGTCATTATTATGAGATACTAAGTCATTATTATGAGATGTTAAGTCATTATTATGAGATACTAAGTCATTATTATGAGATGTTAAGTCATTATTATGAGATGTTAAGTCATTATTATGAGATGTTAAGTCATTATTATGAGATACTAAGTCATTATTATGAGATGTTAAGTCATTATTATGAGATGTTAAGTCATTATTATGAGATGTTAAGTCATTATTATGAGATACTAAGTCATTATTATGAGATGTTAAGTCATTATTATGAGATGTTAAGTCATTATTATGAGATGTTAAGTCATTATTATGAGATACTAAGTCATTATTATGAGATGTTAAGTCATTATTATGAGATACTAAGTCATTATTATGAGATGTTAAGTCATTATTATGAGATGTTAAGTCATTATTATGAGATGTTAAGTCATTATTATGAGATACTAAGTCATTATTATGAGATGTTAAG
>CM076068.1:29487500-29492500 GCA_038088235.1 Zacco platypus | reverse complement strand
TTAGATTAAATCAAATAATATACATTTGTAATAATGTAACAACAGAAACTAAATATTTTCAAATTTATAATATTATTTTCCTCACAATATAAATTGGGTCTTTATACGTACATATAACTGTTAGAATGTGGGTGTGAAATCAGAAAGATTAACCTCTGCTCTGAAGGTTTCCATTAATGATCACTAGATATACTGCAAACTGCCCGATTTTAATAGTTTGTGAAACCGCGTGTATTACGCAAACATTCGAGATTATTGCATTGTGATATCCAGCACTGCACATCCTGACACATCTAGAAATCACCTCGGTGTTCATGCATACTGAAAATTTGCATATATGCACAGTATTTGCTGCAGGAACAATGAGAGTATTCAGGAAGATTGACCACGCCCCCTCAGATCACCTGACCACGCCCCCTCCAAACAACATAATAGAATGCAAATATGTTCAGTAACACTGAGTTACATTCATCTCACATGAGGAAAGCTGACGGATCCTCAAAAACAACAAACCACAAGTTCTGGGATCATCAGCGACGCGTTCTACCGTAAACACCTGATCTAGTTCCTGGAACTTCTGACTGACTATTGTTCTGCTTAAAAGCCTTTCAGCTGATGAACTGATCTCTTCTATCAGTTGTACAGAACACGTTTTTCTGCTTTGCCTGCCAAATATACGTGTCTCACGGCACACGTCCAGAGCTGAACCCCTGAAATCCACATGAGTGAAGAACAGATCCATTACAGTGAAAGTGATCATTATAAACCACCAGTTCTAACACGACTTGAGTAAAAGTCTGATCTGAGCCGTGTTCTACCCATATATAGGCTCAAAGATGCACTGGTTTGATAGATGTTTATCTCCTACAATCAGATTAAATGAAGGTCGACACGACGGCCTCTCAAACATCGGCACACTGGCGTCTGCTTTAGATCAAGTGTTCAGCGGTCATGAACCAGCGTCCTTCAAAAACATCAATTCAGCGGATTAATCAGATGATGTTCTGGCTTCATCAGGACACTGAACTATTTACATTCACACCAGGGCGTAGTTGTGCAACTTCACAGCACTGCAACATCACTTCTAACAGTTCTTTCTTTCCTCTTTTGACATGTTCCCTGTTTTTCTACCTTGAGAAATGACATTTCCTCCACTGACTGTTTTTACTGATGCAACAGCTTTCTGCTGCAAACCTCTCCAACAGCAAAAACACGAAGATCTACGACATCTGCAACAGCAAAACGCAGAAGGCCAAAAACACAGTCCAACAGAGAGACACGGTACTGTAACAGTATGGGATCGCAACGATAAATATGTCAAAAATGCACAAAGATCAGATGTTCATATGCAATAAATATGATGGTTACTTTTAAAATTTAAAAAACTGAATCTAAATACTTTGGAATATTAATAAACATACTAATAAACATGTAATAAACATGTAATAAACAAAAAAAAATCATGATTCTGACTTTTTTGAGAATTGTGAGATATAAATTAGCAATATTGAGATTGAAGTCATAATCCTGAGTTATAAACAAGCAATTTGAGAAAAGAAGTCAGAATTGTGAAAATGAACAAGCAATTTTCAAGAAAAAAGTTAGAATTGCAAGTTTTTATTCACACAATTCTGACTTTATAAAAGAGATGGAAACTCACAATTGTGAGACAAAAAGTCATAAAACATGAACCAGTCGTGGATCATCAGGTACAATTCATATGAATGGGGCAATTTTTATAAACTGACTCATTTTGTCTTGTGAAGTGACTGTAAACCTCATTATGTGATATTCAGGACAACATGCAATTTGTATGATCCCTCTTATTTTGTTAAAATTATTAAAATGTTGCAGAGAATCATCAACTGCTGTTTACATTAATTACCATCACAGTTCACGTTTAAATGACATTAAAATTCATAGTAATCACTTTGATAATCTAATCTTTAATTACTATAAAATGATCATATATAATTATAAAATATTTAGGGTTGGGATTATATATATATATGATAATGTTAAACATTAAACAATTATTAATGACTATAAAAATATCAGAATGATCATCTATCAGGTAAACTCACCAGTCCCATGTGTCCCATCAGCCAGTTTCTCTGAGGCGGCTGGTTGAAGCATCGCAGCGCGCGCCGCTTGAAGGCGAGACGCGCCGCGAGCGCGCACAGGAGCGCCGCCGCGGAGAGCGCGAGGATGCAGGACAGCGAGCACCTGTGGAGCAGCGCGCGCAGAACCCCGAGCGGACCCATCGAAACGATCCTCCCGAACCTGAGGAGAAATCTATCCACTGACCGGCGTTTATAAGCGCACGAGCGCGCCAATCACAAATCAAGAGAGAATCATGCACGCACAGTGACGCGCTCTCACGCATGCGTTTAAAACGCTTTAAACACACTGTAAACGCTTTAAAATGTCGCATTTATGAGAGCTTCATGATGAGCTGCTGAAGGGTTTCTGGTCAAATGAAGTTCCACAGTTCCGGGTCCTGATGCATCATCATCATCATCATCATAGAACAGTTCTGTGTATAAATATTACTATTGATAATATTCATTTATTGAATATTATATATGTGTATTTGAATCCAATACATTCTCGAATGTACATGTTCATGCAATTACTGACAGTGAGATTACAGTATGTTATTTACACTTTTGTGTTGAACATGTTGCAGTATTATGTAAGTCTCACCGGCAGATGGCGCTGCTGTCACATGAGTCACAGATTCTGTGTACGCAGGTTCATCAGGGCTCTGTTGCTTCTCTAAGGATTTTTATTTTCAACCATCAGGGGTTTTTTGGGGTCCTTAAACTCGTCTTTGCAGGTTCTGTGATTTGGCTTAATTTATTAACATTATCATTTTATTTTTTCATCATGAAATTACATGAAAGCATGCTTTTTGTGCATAAGATTGGTGCAGAAAAATTTCTCAAGGTCAAAAAACTCAGAAGTGTGAAGATGAGACAACATCAGCAACAACAGACATTAAGACGTTTCTCAGAGTTCTGTTGAGTTTGTGCAAATAACAGTGTGTGATTTACTCTGGAATTTTTATGGAGGTTGTCTGAGAAAAACATGGCAGAATAGGATGATTCGAAATTGACCTATGACATTCTATGACATGAAATTCATCTAGATTTAAATGATCTGCTGTGGTTTGTGATCATATGAGCAGCAACCGCTGCAGTAAATAATGCAGATCGCGCCGTGCACACTTGTCGTGAGCTGCTGCGTCGGCAGTGCCACCAGGCTTGGGCCCGTCATCACTGCTTGCAGCTATATTCAGAGCCGGAATTGATCATTAGGCAAAAGTATGCGTCTGCTTTGGACCCCCAAAAGTCAAGGGCCCCTAAAATGCATTTTTATATACACCAGAGCGTCTGCGTGTCCGTTTCGAATGTGCTTTTTGTAGAAAATGCAGCGACATATGATTTCCGCAATGGCATTCGAACATTATTAATACTATAAATCTATCTATTCATTTCTGTATGCTGACAGTGGCCTGTGAACTACATTTCCCATGATGCCTCGTTGTGCGCGTGAAAGTCTCTCAACAGTGGAATGTTTGGAATGTGTTTCCTGTGTTTGGCATCATGAGCGCGAGAGTGGCGGAGCTCCGCTCTTCAGTCGGTCTCTGCGCTTCTCCGTGAGTTTCCTCGCAGCTTCAGTCCCGCAGGAGCGCCGCATGAGCGGGTGTGTGGAGCTCCAGTGATGGCCGAGCCGCTGCTCAAACGAACCTTCTCCAAACTCCGGGCGAAAGAGCGATTCCGCCGCAAGACGGACCCCAAACTCACCGGTGAGACAAACCACAGCCAGCCCTCCGGAATCTGTGTTAGAATGAGCTTCTGTTATCATCATTATTATTATTATAATGCAGATGAAACCTTGTTTAAAAAATATATATAGTATTATTCTGAAAATGTGCTAAAGAACAGATTACAGGTGAAATTAGTCATTTGCTGCAGTAGATATGTGACTTTTTAAAAGTTTTAAAGAGAGTTTCTTAGTTTAAAAGCATCTGTAGGCTACTGTATATCTGTTTACACTGTTATTATTACATGTAAGCTACTTTTTACTATATATATATATATACATATAAATAAGTCATGAAAAGCGATATATTTATGATATTATATTTTATAGATTTGTGTTCAGTTATTTCCATCAGGTGATTTTAAATATAGAAGATCTCTATATCTGCTCCAAGTCATCCATGAAAAAGCTCCGTTAATATTTTAGTTTTGTAAATAAATTTGTATTTGTCTACAGAAGAGCTTTAGATGGAAAGTCGTGACGCTCACGATCAGACCTTTGACTGTTACTGTAATTGATTTGTTTCTTTTGGATAAACGCTGGTGTTTTACAGTATATCTAACAAAGAGAGCTCTGTGCTCCGCTGTAAGAGCGTTAAAGCTCCTCTCTCATGTGATGAGGTGATGGACAGCGGTGACCAATGCTGCTGGTCTCCAGAAAACCACTGCGAGGTACAGTTACATAATGCGACGACACTCCCGTTCCTCCTCTGAAGGACTGTGTGAATATGAACACACATGCTCTTCACTGCCATCGTACAGTAAAATACTGTGATTATTTAGCTCCAAACCGGCTTGACTGTCTTTCATCTTCGAGGCTGAAGATGTTTAGTTGAATGTTCATGCTGCTCTCTTCTTCAGTGGACAGTCATTTATACCATGAAATATAACAGTACACGTATATTTTACATTAAGGTTCCATGACTTTACATGAACTAACAATGAAAAATACTACTAAAGCGATTATTAATCATTATTAAAATCAAATGTCGCATCGTATTTAATAAACCCGAGCTAAAACGATCCGTAGTTTTATGAGCTGATGTGAAGGAATATAATGTAGAAATCGCTTGTGTGTTTTATGGCATTTTGTTGTTTTTTGAGTTTGACAGAGTTTGGAGAAGAGCAGCATCATCATGTTCAGAAAATGTCTCAAGAGTTTCAAACGAGTAA
>CM076068.1:29467500-29485000 GCA_038088235.1 Zacco platypus | reverse complement strand
TATTGGCCGATAGCGATAACAATGATCTTTATATGAACAAGTCGATAACCGATATATTGGCCGATAGCGATAACAATGATCTTTATATGAACAAGTCGATAACCGATATATTGGCCGATAGCGATAACAATGATCTTTATATGTACAAGTCGATAACCGATATATTGGCCGATAGCGATAACAATGATCTTTATATGAACAAGTCGATAACCGATATATTGGCCGATAGCGATAACAATGATCTTTATATGAACAAGTCGATAACCGATATATTGGCCGATAGCGATAACAATGATCTTTATATGAACAAGTCGATAACCGATATATTGGCCGATAGCGATAACAATGATCTTTATATGAACAAGTCGATAACCGATATATTGGCCGATAGCGATAACAATGATCTTTATTTGAACAAGTCGATAACCGATATATTTGCCGATAGCGATAACAATGATCTTTATATGAACAAGTCGATAACCGATATATTTGCCGATAGCGATAGCAATGATCTTTATATGAACAAGTCGATAACCGATATATTGGCCGATAGCGATAACAATGATCTTTATATGAACAAGTCGATAACCGATATATTGGCCGATAGCGATAACAATAATCTTTATATGTACAAGCGATAACCGATATATATTGGCCGATAGCGATAACAATGATCTTTATATGAACAAGTCGATAACCAATATATTGGCCGATAGCGATAACAATAATCTTTATATGTACAAGCGATAACCGATATATTGGCCGATAGCGATAACAATAATCTTTATATGTACAAGTCGATAACCGATATATTGGCTAATAAATCTAAATCCAATTTTTGATGTACTCTGAGAGCCTGATACCGATAACGATAATGTAAAAGTGAACATATATCAGCCGATACCGATATGGTGGCCGATATATCGATATATCATCCCTAGTTTTAATATTTTAGTTCAGTTTTAGTCATTTTTAGTATTTAACTGTCACATCAATGTTTCGTTTATTTTATTTAATCATGTTTAAGTTTATTTATATAAATATTTGCCATGTAACATTTTATTTTATGTCAGCTTTATTTAATTGACTCAAAACGCTTTTAAACAGTTTTAGTTTTAAGGCTGGAACACACTTCATTAGTGCACGAGTCCACGCTATAGTTGCCCGAAAGTTGACAGAATTGATGTTCAGATAGCCGTTAGTTCACGATAACAGCGCTGACTCTGATCACGAGGACCGGCGGTTCATCAGAGGGACGGCATGTTCTCGCTGCTCCACATTAGAATGTAAACACACACACTTCATACGTCTTTTTGCTTCATAATTTCTTTCTCTAGTGGCCATCTAATGGTTCAGGATCCTGACTGTTTATACAAAGGATTTAAGTGCAAACTCCAGTCAAAACCAGATCTCTATCCTCATTGTGACTCAGTATTTCATTTCTTCATTCATTATCTGTAAGCTTACAGGCTTTGACAAGCATGTGGGATGAGTTAAATGTTGTAGTTTCATACAAATCACCAAACCTCCATGAGCGAGAGTGACGCTGAAAACGACAGAGCTGCAGATCATTCTTGTGTTCATACATGAGTTTTGTCAACATCTCCTTCGTAGCTTCGGCAGGCTTCGTCCAGGTTTGCTGTCTGTTTCTCAGAGGAAAAATATTTACGCTGCTCAATTCTATTTTAATGACTTCCTCTTCCTGATGTTCTTCCTGGAAGCGCAGATTCACAGCTTGATCAGAGAACAGCAGTTCAGAAAACTCTGAGCTTTCAGTGCAGTACTGTATATCATGGTATTTTATTTGTTATTTATTCAAATATTATTATATTTGTTTGTTAATCTCTCTCTATATATATATATATATATATATGGTAACACTTTAAAATAATGTTCATTAGTCAACATGAACTAATAATGAACTGCACTTACACAGCATTTATTAATCTTTGATAATGTTAATTTCAACATTTACTAATACATTATTAAAATTTTGTTAACATTTAGTTACTGTGAACTAACATGAACAAACGTATTGCTCATGGTTAGCTCATGTTAGTTAATATATTATATATATATATATATATATATATATATATATATATATATATATATATAATAAACGGGGAAATAAAATACGGGGGTCCAAAAATACATTAATATAAAACATTATATAATAAATATTTTTGAACACTGTAAATATATGCAACATAGTAAAAGTAAATATAATTAATTAAATGAAGACAAGTACAAAAATAAAAATAATTTATATAAATTATTTTTAAATATATAATGTATAACATATAATTAATTATTATACTAAATTAATTATATACTAAATGTATTAAGTATATTATTATATAATTATTTTAATATAATTGCAATATTATATTTTATAAAAAATATTTTTGTTAAATATTAAGCGTATAAATATATATATATATATGTATATTATGTATAAAAAATAAATTTTAAAAATATTTGAATTTTGTACACGTATTAATATAATTTGCTGTACTTGCTTTAACTATGTTGTTTACAGTATATCTTTACAGTGTTCCAAAAAACAAACAAACAAACAAAAAATAATTTTGCTTTGGTCTTGTGGGAAAGCCTGCTGGTTTTATGGGCCTGTTTCCAAACAGAAGTAGAATATAATGTGCGGTTTGAGGCGCTCTGAGAAAATATGCAGCAGAAACGCAGCTGTCAGCGTCTGGTCGCACTAATAAACTGATAATGCTGTTCTGGGCCGTATCCGTCACGTGGCGTCTGGGCCGACGTTTAATTCTATAATCCTGATCTAAACAGAGATGAGACCCACTTCCAATCTGAAAAATAGAGCATTGCAGAAAATGTTCCATCTGCATCACTTGTGATGGACTCAAACGTGTTATTGGATGATCGGATGTTCCAGTGGGAGTCCAGCCGCGTGCGTTTCTGTGTGAAACTGAAGCGGCGATAAATCACGGACACTGAATAATTGTTGAGATAAAGAGCTCATCCTAGAAAAGTACAGATTGTTCAAGTTCACAGCGAGGCCTTCAGATGAAACACATTTGTTTGTTTCTTCTTGAACTCTCACTGGTTTAGTGTTTCTGCTCAAGTCGAAGGATCTGACTATTAGACAGTTTTTACTCAAGAACATTGACTGCAGATGTTTAGAAGCGAGTTTCCTCTCAAACTAACAAGACTTGAGAGACTTCAGATCTGACGCGATGGTTCGAGCTCTGAGGAAACGTCTTCACGGGGGATCTGAGGCATTAATGTTTTGTTTTTCCCTCTGGATTCACTCAGTTTAAATGATCGTGCAGATTTATTTTGGCTTTAATATTGCTGCTCTACTAGAGGAAATAACTTGTAATGCCTTGAGATAGAGCTGCTCTGAAAACGAAGATCTGCTTCCATGTTGTTAGTCTTTCCTGATGTGATTATTAATAGTTTGGCTTGTGTTTTCGGGGCAGATGAGAGCAGTACAGCGACAGGATGTCTCAAATTATGCTGCAGAGATGTGGGCGACTGAAGGGGGGAGGGATCGGCATTCTGGGAAAAACTCTTTAACCGTTACGCCGTGAATATTCTCAGCAAACACTACACTAATTATTTCGCACTGCCAAACATGGTAAACAAACACTAAATTCATCACATTTTATCCTTCAACAAACTCAGAGATATTTTGAGTTTCTGTTGATTAAATCAATATCCTTCTTTGTATTAACTCAAATTTTAAGGCAACCTGGTAACTTACTTTTTTAAGTTAAACTAACAAGTTTATTTTACCGTGTCTCTTTTTAGCTTTAATTTATTGTTAGTTTTAGTAATTGTTTGAGTATTATTTCAGTAAGCTGTCAAGGTAACATTTCTAAACTTTCTAAGTTTTTTTTTTTAAACATTTGTCATGTAAAATTAGTTCCAGCTTTATTTCAATTACTTTAAAACTATTTTAATATTTTTTAGGGATGCACCGATTTGCAAATAGGCCAATATGATAATGTTAATCATTATATTTAATGAAGATAATGACAACCAATGATTCTTTATATTTGAAAGCCAATAACCGATATATTGGCTGATATGATAATGCTAATCTTTATATTTAAATGCTGATAACCGATACATTGGCCGATATGATAATGATAATCTTTATATTTAAATGCCGATAACTGATATATTTGCCGATATGATAATGCTAATCTTTATATTTAAATGCTGATAACCGATACATTGGCCGATATGATAATGATAATCTTTATATTTAAATGCCGATAACTGATATATTTGCCGATATGATAATGCTAATCTTTATATTTAAATGCCGATAACCGATATATTGGCCGATATGATAATGATAATCTTTATATTTGAAAGCCAATAACCGATATATTGGCTGATATGATAATGATAATATTTATATTTAAATGCTGATAACCGATATATTGGCCGATATGATAATGATAATCTTTATATTTGAAAGCCAATAACCGATATATTGGCTGATATGATAATGATAATATTTATATTTAAATGCCGATAACCGATACATTGGCCGATATGATAATGCTAATCTTTATATTTAAATGCTGATAACCGATACATTGGCCGATATGATAATGATAATCTTTATATTTAAATGCCGATAACCGATATATTGGCCGATATGATAATGCTAATCTTTATATTTAAATGCCGATAACCAATATATTTGCCGATATGATAATGCTAATCTTTATATTTAAATGCTGATAACCGATACATTGGCCGATATGATAATGCTAATCTTTATATTTAAATGCTGATAACCGATACATTGGCCGATATGATAATGATAATCTTTATATTTAAATGCTGATAACCGATATATTGGCCGATATGATAATGCTAATCTTTATATTTAAATGCCGATAACCGATACGTTGGCCGATATGATAATGATAATCTTTATATTTAAATGCCGATAACCAATATATTTGCCGATATGATAATGCTAATCTTTATATTTAAATGCCGATAACCGATATATTGGCCGATATGATAATGATAATCTTTATATTTGAAAGCCAATAACCGATATATTGGCCGATATGATAATGATAACCTTTATATTTAAATGCCGATAACCGATATATTGGCCGTTGGCGATAATGATAATCTTTGTATTTGAAAGCTGATAACCGATATATCCTTCAACAAACTCAGAGAGTGTGTGAATCTGTCGTGCATTAGAGGTAAATTTGATCTGTTGTTTGATGCGAGCTGACACCTAAATCTGAAACCCTGAGAAATGGCACACAGACGATCTTTAAATGGATTTTGGCTCTCTTTTGAGCAACAAAACGAACACTTCTCCAATCGGACATGTTATCGGCGATGTAAAAATGGACGATTAATCGCCCTGGTCAATCTAAACTGAAGTTCAGTGTACAGGTTTGTCAGTCTTGGGCTGGGTGCATGTGGCTATTTACAGTCGTAACAAACTAAATGGAGACGGAGCAGTGTATCAATGTGCTGTTTAAACCCAGAAACGGCTTCATAAACACACACACACACACAGACCGGTGACGTCAGAGGTGAAGGGTGAGTCCGGCGTGCCGCCCGTGAGAGTGTGCTTTGTGTGAGCGTGTGTATTTTGGGGTGTTGTGATGAATAGTGAATAGGGTTAAGTGTGTGTGTCCAGCTGTGAAGGAAAGCCCTCAACACAGACCGCTCATTGAAATCCTCTCAGCGGCCCGACAGCTGTGTGTTTCTCACTGAAATCACTCCCTGTTTTGGCTTTTGCATTTTTTGTACCTTTATGCTTCATCCTAATTTTTGCATCTCAAACAGTAGAGCATGGTGCTAGTAAGTCATGGGTTCGATTCCCAGGGAATGCGTGGATAAAAGTGTCCGGCAAATCCGTAAAGTGGACCTATAATGACCCTTTCACAAAATGTAAAATAAGTCTCTGGTGTCTCCAGAATGTGTTCGGAGTTTCAGATCATTTATTATCGCTTGTCAAATTCGCCTCTATTTGGGTGTGAGCAAAAACACGCCGTTTTTGTGTGCGTCCCTTTAAATGCAAATGAGCTGCTGCTCCAGAAGAGGGCGGAGCTTTAACAGCTCAACAACAACAAAGCTGGAGAATCTCACGCAGACAAAATGAGGAAAGTGTTCAAACTGATGGAGAGACTCAGGAAGAAGTTTCTGAACGGTTAGTGGATAAATTGATGTAGTTGCTGTGGAGTTGATCAACTCATCACTAGCATGTGTCGTCACGTTCATCTTTTTTCCTCGAATCGACCCTCGTTTGTGAAGCAGTCCGGCGTAAAATGACGACATTCAACTACAACAACTCTTCCTCTTCTCTAAAGCAGCACAACATGGCCCCGCCCCCTTTAATGAGTGTTCTCGGGGGCGGGGTTTATGTAAATTTTAGGGTTTGTGATGTCACTAACCCGGGGAGAAGCTTGTTGTAGTCCTTTAAAAAGTGAATTCTTTCAAATATTTCCCTTTGCATTGAACTCAAACAGCAACATTACACACTAATGTTTAAATGTAAATCAAATGAATCTATCTGTGCACTTTTGTCTACAATTTATCTGAAATCTTGTGTAGCTCTGGCTTGTTGCTTTCTGTTTCTCTGCCTCTCTTTTTCTTGGCTGCTTTGGCCAAACAGGAAGTCATCTGCTGGCCCACTTAACGTACTGTAACACTTCCTGCTCAGGGAAGCATAGAGGGGTCTGTGTTTTTCTGTTTTCATCTTAAAGTCAATTTGGCTTCTGTAATGTGACACATTTCGAAGTGAACCAGGATATTGATTGAGAAAGAAAAGTAGGGTGGAGCCTTTAATTGAAACATAGAGTTGGTACTACATGTCAGAACACTTCAAATGCGTTCGTCACGCTTCATACGAACGTTGAATTTGAACTTTCCTCTGATGTAGGCATCAAATGAACAAAGTTCTGTGCTTGGAAATCCAATTGACTATGTTCTCAACTGATCTGGCTCTTTTCGCACACTTAAAATAGACTTGAACATTTTTCTCTGTCAAACTGTTCGTCAGATCTGTGCCGTGTTTCAGCAGCATTAGTGGTTCAGGTTGTGGAGTGTTGTCTTGGCCTCGTAAACTAGCGATGGTTTTGACACACTCGTGCTGACTAAAGAGTGATCGACAGAGATGTTTTTATTCAGCACTTCCAGAGTCGTGTAAGCCACGGGAGATAACGTGCCGGAGTTATTCATGGCTTCTGGAACTGGATAAGATATTTGGCTAACTGTGTGTCACAAGCCACGTTCATAATTTCAAGAGGGGAAAGAACAGAGAGAGAGAGAGAGAGAGAGAGAGAGGGGGGAAAACGGGAGGAGGGAGTTTGAAGAAACTTCCAGATGTGCCAGATGGGAGGGAAAGGGAGCGAGGGGAAAGGAGATGGTAAATATCTTCACCCCTCCTCTTCGTGTCTGTTTTTAGTTTTTTTTTTTTAATTCTTTCCAGTCGCCCTCTCTCTCCTCTACTCTCAGTCCGTGTACGTCACTCTAAACCCATCTCAGAAATGTTGTTTTAGGGAGGAATCGAGCCCTGTAAAGGTTAATAGCCCCCAGTTTCACTTTTACTTGTGGTATTTGCTGTTTCTGAATGTTGCAAGTCTCCAGTGATCTATTCTTCATGTTAGTCACACAAATATTTCAACACCAAATAAGGTCAAATACTCCTGCTATGGTAATGATTGCTGGTTTCTTTCCTCTGTTTTAGAAGTGACAGAAAAGGTGGACCTTTTCCAAAGTTCTCCATCAACTGCATCCACCTCAGGCCATGCTGAGACAGAGAGCTCCACTGTGGAGGAGTGTACCAGACGCTCCCAGATCACCGTCTCCAAAAAACAGAACTGGGCCAAACTTCCCTCCACGTGTAGAGACCCTGCCAGCGCAGATCTGTGTCCTAGTCTGGTCTACGGGCCACAGGACCGGGATTTGTGCTCTGGAAAGGCTGAGGCCTGGAGCCAACGGACTTTGAGTGAGGATGGCTTAAAGAGAAATCGGAATGAACTTGAACTCGGATATTCCAGGACACCTTGCAGCTCCGTTGACGCCGGTTTACCGGAGTTGACCCCTCCATCTACAACTTATATGGATGTGTGTGTCTCTTCCAGCTCAGCAAAGATCTCTGGGCAAGGTGCCTACCTCCAGCACCTGGACAGAAGCAGTCGAGCCTGGGTACTGTCCACAGGAAAGCCCCAGGCATCAGATGAAGCCCAGAATCCGACCAGAATCACAGAGTGGCGACAGGGCCCAGATGGAGACGGAAACATTTGGTACAACCCCATACCTGAAGAGGACGACTCGAGGGCCAGCGGAGAAGCAGATAAGGAAAAATACGGAGACCCGTGGAGAAGGAGAGAAAATGAGGGTTTGGCAAAGGAGAAGCGAGATCAGAAACGATCAGGGGGTTCGACCCTCACCGCTGTCCAGCAAATGAGAGACATTCAAACGGAAGTCGACGTCATCAGGGCGGATAGTTCGGGTATGGTCAGGTTTTCCATTACGTTTGTCACAAACTGAGCTGCATTGCCAGCTGGTATTAAAATGAGAAGTACTGTTTTGAAATTATATTTATAGTCAGTAGACAGAAATGCTGTGCCGATTGTGCTTGGCCTTCAAAAAAATGGGATGGAAAGCAACCACATTACATGTAATTATAAGTTCTTGTCTAAAACCTAGTGAGCTGCCTACCTAGACAGCATTTTAAGGGATATGTGTGCTCCAGAGGCTAAAAAGTAGGTGGCATAATTATAATTGGGCTGCCCTTTAAGGTACTTCTTTTGGACAATTTCTAAATCAGCAGCAGTTGTGGAGAAGGCAATCCCAGAATACGCTGCATCACAAATATATCCATATATATTTAAAACTGACAGTTTTACCCAATATTGATGTCTGTATTTTTATGCCAAACAATGTTTAACATGATATTAACAAAGTTCGGGAGGCACACGGTCAAATTGCCTTACCAATCAGCAAGTTTACTCTGGGTTTGCTCCAAAATTCCGAGCTCTGAGCGGCGATATAAATACACATACATTTTATTCTGATTATTTGTTAGTGTGAGCTAGGATCATGTCTTTAGCCTAGTGACATACTAAAGCCAAACTCTGTCGGAATTTATTGCGAGTGGAGTCTCTGGAGCACTTCACGCGAACCACCGTTTTACTGTCTACGTAGAGACCGACTGTCCTGCAGAGTTTAGCTACAACACTGATTAAACTCATCTGGAGCTTTCCAGTGATCTTGAAGAACTTAATTAGCATGTTCTGGTGTGTTTGATAAGTGTTGGGGCTGAAGTCTAGAGGAAAGTGGATCTCGGTAGCCAGAGTTGCTCATCCTTGATGTAGAGCAGGGATGGGCAACTTCGATCCTGGAGGGTCAGTGTCCTGCAGAGTTTAGCTCCAACCCTGATAAAAACTCACCTGTCTGTAGCTTTCTAGTTATCCTGAAGACCTTCCAAGCTTCTCAATCTGCACACCTAGATTACCTTGTTCAGAGTTGATGGAGAGCTATCCAAATCAGTTTATGATGGGGTGTCTAATCCTGCTCCTGGAGGGCACTCCTGCACTCCTAACCAAGGTCTTTAGGATGACAAGGCAGGTGTATTGGAGCTAAACAGCAGGAAGGTGGCCTTCTAGGAGCAGGATTGAACTTTATAATGTTTCATTTCTGTTGCCCAGTGTGCTACTCATGTAGGTAGTAAACAGCGAGGCATCTCATTATGTTTTGAAACTGACTAGGACAACTTCTGCTTGCCTGTCAGGGTGTAGGACTATCTTAAAAGTTGTCATTCCCTGTAAGTCTCTCACTGTGTGTTTCTTTGGGTTCAGATCTGGTTATACTACAGTCGGACTGTATCAGCTCTTCTAGTGGTGTGAACTCTGACGGTCAGGCACCAAAGAGAAGTCCAGGAGAGGGAAATGGAAATGGCAGCAGTGTGATCGACAGGATCAAGTCTCCAGGAACGGTTCGGCGGCTCTCTATGAAGATGCGTAAACTCCCAGAACTGAGGCGGAAGCTTAGCCTGCGCTCGTCCCGTAATCAGCGTCACGGACAGGGCCAAGGAAATGCCAGCAGTGCACCGGCAGCATCAGATGAGGCTTCACCGCCAAATGCACGCAAAGAATCATCCAACATCATCAGCAAGTACCACCTGGACTCCAGTGCACCCGCAAGGCCAAGACGTCGATCTTCTCGAACACGCTCTGCTAGTAAAGGAGGATATCTTAGCGACGGAGACTCACCTGAACTCCTGCCGAAGGGTCAGGGGTCGAAAGGGTTGCCTACGCCACCACCACATTGTGGACCACAGGATTCACTCGCTGTGGCAGATGCAGAGTCATTCCGCTTCTACTCGCTGACGGATCAGCCTCGCTGCCCTCAGAGACTTTCAGGGCTGCTCACGGTGCATCTGCTGGGAGTCGAAGAGCTACTGCGACCCCCTCGTAACGATGCTACTAAAGAAGTCTTCTGTGCCATTCAAGTGGATGGAGTGACCCGGGCACGAACGTCCCTGCTCACCTGTCGAGGGGCGTGTCTCCCACTAAACCACACCTTTAATCTGGAGCTCGAGAGGGCGCGGCTGCTCAAACTGGTTATCTTGACGCCAACAACACCCAGCACAAACAATGGGTCTTCAGCGCCTGCCACTCCCGCGCGTAACCGGGTGTGCTGTCTGGGTGCTGTGGCTATACCGCCCCTCTTTAAGGGTAAGAGAACAACTCGCCATTTGCAAATCAAGTCAAAATTGATGGTTGTAACACACTCCTTAAGTACGGGAAGGAGGCGGGAATAACGTTAATACCTTTTAATAATAAAATAAACAAACAATAAAACGAAAGTAAAAGGGCGGCAGTTCCTCACACAAACAATATAAAAGGCCTGGTCCTCTCTCGTCCTTCACTGTCGTCGCTCCTCTTTTATGCTTCCGGAGCTCCTCCGTGAGAGACACGAGACCGGTGTAGCGCGCAGCTGACGCTCATTATCACTCGCGTCACCGGCCTCCCGCCCTGCTCGTCACAATGGTACTCTAAATTCTGAATGGATGAGCCATTTTTGAAACTGTTTTAAAGGGGTGGTTCTCCCAAAAATGAAGATTCTGTCATCAATTACTTAGACTCATGTATTCCCAAATCCATCTTCAGAACACGACTGAAAATCATTTTAATGAATTCTGACTGAAATCAGCAAACCAATGAGGTAGAAAAAACCTCTTGATTCATATGCATTTTTTTATACAATCTTTTTAAACTGTTTTAAACCATGAGAGATTTGGGTGAATAGACTTTCAATGGAGAGACAGAAATTCTCTCAGAATTCATTACAAATGTCTTCATTTGTGTTCTGAAGTTGAACGAAAGTCTTACGGTCTTTGGAACGACTTGAGGGTGAGTGAATGATGGAATTTTCAATTTTGGGTGACCTGTCCCTGAAAGATTGCAAGTATCAGTTTAATTCTGTAGTTGCAAACCATAAGCAACTGAACACCCATTGAAGTCAGCATAAAAAAATAAAAATTCACCATCTGTTTTCTAAATACATGTGATAGAGCTTATTGTGAACTCATCCGTACATATGTGTAATTATTTATCAAAGGTTATTTAACCAAAATATCACAATCTTTCTTCTTCTCCAATCATTTCGTGGTGATAAACCAGAGCCCTTTCTTAAAATGGATTAAATCTTCCTCCGTCCAATCAAAAGTCACAATACAGAAAAAATTATGGCAAATACATCTACCTTTATAATAATTTTTCCCCTCGCACTGTGTATATACAACCACCCAGCCATACCCTCCACTGGCTTTGATCTCACACTGAGCCTCTTATCTGTTTATCTTTTCTCTCCCGCAGCTTCTCGCAGTCAGCAGCTGTGCGTTCGTCTGGAGCCTCGTGGTTTGCTGTATGTGAAGTTGACCCTTTTGGAGCAGTTCGTGACCCCGTTCCCCCGCCTCAGCGACCTGCCTCCTCCTACTGTGTTCGGGGTGGAGCTGCGCCACCTGGTGGAGAAGGAGACATCTGCACTTAAAGTGCCTCTGATCATTCAGAAGTGTGTTTCTGAGATCGAGAGGAGAGGACTGAGGGTGAGGAGAACTCAGAGTTGACTCTGTGTGAAATGTGTCCTAGTGATCAACGTCTGAACTCTGACTGTGTGTGTTTCTGTAGGTGGTGGGATTGTATCGTCTTTGTGGTTCGGCAGCGGTGAAGAAGGAATTGCGCGACGCGTTTGAGAAGGACAGTGCAGCGGTCACCTTGAACGACGAGCTCTATCCCGACGTCAACGTTATTACCGGTCCGTCGAGCTGATGTATTTATGTAGCATGCTTTTTACTTAGTACTTCAAGGCTTTTTGTAGATGAAAATCTGAATTGTTTTTTAATTTTATGTTCAGGTATTCTGAAGGACTACCTGCGCGAGCTGCCGTCTCCTCTCATCACGAGGACCCTGTATGAAGTGGTATTGGAGGCCATGACGGTTCGACCGGCCTGCAGGAACGACAGCGACGCTCAGCGATCTCAAACCACCGTGGCGCTTCTGCAGTGTCTCCCCGAACCTGAGAGGGTAATTCATCCAATCTGAGTCTGTTTGAGTGTCTGTGAACCAGTTACGCATGTCATGAAAGGTCTGTTTGGGGTTACTCTGAGCAAACAAATCTAATAAGAATGGCAAACATTTATATTTTCTGACATTTATTTCTTAAGCTGTTTATCGCACCTTCTTACATTCACATGTGCTTCTGCCAGACGTGAGTCTGAGCTTCTTCCTGAGGAAGAGAGGATGTGATTTTATGTAAGAGCACTGAAGTATTTGGGTGAGAGTGTGTGTGTGTGTGTGTGTGTGTGTGAGTGTGTGTGTGTGTGTGTCTGTACAGGGTTTGTTTGTCCCATGTGAGCAGCAGAACCAGCAGCCTGAGGGTTTCCAGCATCGTCCAAAACAAACTAATTGGGAATGAGAACCTCCCCCCCCTCCTGCTCTCATACATTAATACTCCTCCTTTTCTCATCTCTTGTTCTTCATTTAGAAGAGCATGGGTTGACGTTTAGGAGTGTACATAATTTTACTGTGAAATCAAAATGGGCTATATGTAAGAATTTTCATGTATTAAAAGGGTTATGATTTCATTTTTTTAACTTCAGTTAGTGTGTAATGTTGCTGTTTGAGCAGGAAAAACATCTGCAAAGTTACGACGCTCAGTTTAATGCAAAGGTAGATATTTTCTTTTACAGAAATCGCTGTTTAAGAACTACAACAAACGGCTGGTAGAGCTTTTCCTGGGTTGGTGACATCACTAACCCTAAAATTTACATAAACCCCGCCCCCGAGAACACTCATCAAAGGGGGCGGGGCCATGTTGGGCTGCTTTAGAGAAGAGGAAGAGTTGTTGTAGTCGAGTGTTGTTGATGTCGTCATTTTACGCCGGACCGCTTCACAAACGAGGGTCGATTCAAGGAAAAAAGATGAACGTGACGACACATGCTAGTGATGAGTTGATCAACTCCACAGCAACTACATCAATTTATCCACTAACCGTTCAGAAACGTCTTCCTGAGTCTCTCCATCAGTTTGAACACTTTCCTCATTTTGTCTGCGTGAGATTCTCCAGCTTTGTTGTTGTTGAGCTGTTAAAGCTCCGCCCTCTTCTGGAGCAGCAGCTCATTTGCATTTAAAGGGACGCACACAAAAACGGCGTGTTTTTGCTCACAGCCAAATAGAGGCGAATTTGACAAGCGATAATAAATGATCTGAAACTCCGAACACATTCTGGAGACACCAGAGACTGATTTTACACTTTGTAAAAGGAGCGTTATAGGTCCACTTTAATTGCTTTTTATTGCCAGTGTGTGAACAGACCTTTTCCCAACATCTTAGGTTGTCTCTGAAAGCCTGTAGACTGATTTTTAAAGATTTTAAATCAAAGAGATGTGACGTTTACGCGCTTCTGTTCAATGACACACGAACCGAATGCTTATACAATGTTCGAGATGATACCAAAAGAGCCATTTTTATTGTGTTTTAGTTATTGAGGGGAAGGCGAGCGGCACATATTTACATATTCATCGTCTCTCTAATTACTTTTTACTTCTAAGCGAAGAACGAACAAGAACTTTGCCGTGAGTATTTCGGGGCATTGAATCATGTGGTTACGAGTGTGAGCAATAAGCTGCAGTTCACTTCACAGCCACCGGTGTCGCTAATAACAGGGCTTTCTCAATTCTATATATAGCCACTTTAATGCTTCATGAACAATTCAGTGCACATTATTTTAAAAGAAAATTTCCTGATCCATAAAATCAAATCTTGAATATATTATACAAATTTTAGAACTTCCTGTTTGTGTGTCTTCTGAAGGCAACTCTGTCCTTCCTGCTGGATCATCTGAGTCTGGTGGCGTCTTACAGCGACAGCAACCGAATGACGTGTCAGAACCTGGCAGTGTGCTTTGGGCCGGTCCTGCTGACGCCCACCCAGGAGTCCTGGCAGGCCGGGCTGACGGCTCCCGGCTCAGGGGTCCTGATGGGGTCCGGGGCCGGGCGAGGAGGGCGAAGCTTCGCTCACAGTGAAGAGATCGCCAGCGCAGTGGACTTTAAACGACACATTGAGGCTTTGCACTACCTCCTGCAGCTCTGGCCTGGTGAGTTTGTGTCCCAAAAATGATCAATCACTCTTCTAAATGTCCTTTTAAACTTTTGGTTTCTGCAAAAACTGATTTTACTTGCACAGTGAAATGAAACAGAGTAGCATGCATCCTTTTGTCTCTTCTGGTTTTGATGGTCATTCCAGCAGCGCTCATACACTGAAGTGTCACGCATATAATCTGATAATCTTCGGCTGCGTCTCCAAACGTCATCTTTGAGCATCATGTTCTTGACTCTCGTGTGGTAGCTGAAGCATGTTCTCATGACGCGGCACATGAGTTTCAGTAACCTGTGACAGCTGTCGGGGATTTGCATGCCACATCAGTGTAAATATGAGCCACGTGTTTAGAGCTTCAACACACTATTGTCTTCTGTAGAACTGCTTCATAAACTAGTTTCATACTTGACTAATTTTATTTCATTGAACTGAATCGAATCAACACTAAACTTTGAACTGAATTGAATCCAGATCAAACTGAATCGAATCAACAATGAACCGAATTGAATCCAGATCAAACTGAATCGAATCAACACTGAACCGAATTGAATCAAGATCAAACTGAATCAAATCAACAATGAACCGAATTGAATCAAGATCAAACTGAATTGGATCAACATCAAACTGAATCGAATCAACAATGAACATTGAACTGAATTGAGCTGAATAATGACATTGTTTACTGTAGAACTGCTTTATAAATCATATATATTTTTGTCATAATTGACAAATTTTGCAACATCGACACTTTCATTGAACTGAATTGAATCAAGATCAAACTGAATCGAATCAACAATGAACCAAATTGAATCAAGATCAAACTGAATCGAATCAACAATGAGCCGAATTGAATCAAGATCAAACTGAATCGAATCAACAATGAACCGAATTGAATCCAGATCAAACTGAATCGAATCAACACTGAACCGAATTGAATCAAGATCAAACTGAATCGAATCAACACTGAACCGAATTGAATCAAGATCAAACTGAATCGAATCAACACTGAACCGAAATGAATCAAGATCAAACTGAATCGAATCAACAATGAACCGAATTGAATCAAGATCAAACTGAATCGAATCAACAATGAACCGAATTGAATCCAGATCAAACTGAATCGAATCAACACTAAACATTGAACTGAATTGAGCTGAATAATGACATCATTGTTTACTGTAGAACTGCTTTATAAATCATATATTTTTGTCACAATTGACAAATTTTGCAACATTGACACTTTCATTGAACTGAATTGAATCAAGATCAAACTGAATCAAATCAACAATGAACCGAATTGAATCAAGATCAAACTGAATCGAATCAACAATGAGCCAAATTGAATCAAGATCAAACTGAATAGAATCAACACTGAACCGAATTGAATCAAGATCAAACTGAACCGAATTGAATCAAGATCAAACTGAATCGAATCAACAATGAACCGAATTGAATCAAGATCAAACTGAATCGAATCAACAATGAACCGAATTGAATCAAGATCAAACTGAATCAAATAAAAAATGAACCGAATTGAATCAAGATCAAACTGAATCGAATCAACACTGAACCGAATTGAATCAAGATCAAACTGAATCGAATCAACACTGAACCGAATTGAATCAAGATCAAACTGAATCGAATCAACACTGAACCGAATTGAATCAAAACTGAACTGAGTAGATCTAAATAATGACAATAATGTCTTTTTAGAGCTTCTTTACAGCAGAATTTGAATTGATCATTAATTCTGTTATTTTACCGTTTATTACTGAAGCTTCTGTGAAATGATCAGTCTTCAATAATTGCACATCTGCCACATGTCAAGCGTGTAACAGCGTCTCATGTCCTTTTCCTCGCAGTTCCCAAAGGACGAGTGACGGATGATCCCGACCAACCACACGTCATCCCGTCTGTGGTATCCCAGAGTTCCTCGCTGCGGAGAGCTCAGCGCGTGCCACTGCGGGTCGAGCTTCCCTCGGTTCAGGACGTGGTGGTCGTTTCCCGTCGGGGGCGTGGCCGCCTGGAAAGTCCGCCCTGCAACCGCTACGCTGGCGACTGGAGCGTCTGTGGGCGGGACTTCCTGTCGAACGATGAGGCGGATTACGACGAGGTGGCGGGCAGCGAGAGCGACGATGACGTGGAGGAGTCGAAGAAGCGGGACGTGTGGGCGTCACCCGACGGCTTGTACGTGGACGACTTCGCTCTGGACTTCGACGCTCCGTTCACGTGCCGACTGAGTCTGAAGGACTTCGACACTCTGATTTCAGACTTGGAGAGAGAGTTAGCCAAACAAATCAACATCTGCCTCTGAACTTCTGTCTTTCAGAACGAACACACATGCGTGCTCTGTCGCTTTGGAATATCACAGCACGTTTCAGATGATAAAAAAATGCGACTTGTGTTCCAGAAATATAATGTATTCTCATTGTTGGGGTGTTTGTGTCCATGACGCGGCGTTTGAACGTTTCATAGCAGCTACTGTGATGAAACATCAACTCTGATTTTAATATTCCTGGTTCTTCTGAAGAGGAGACGCGTATCGATTATTATATCAAGCCGTATAATGCATTATAACGCAATATAAACACGAGTCCTTGATGACGCTAAAGGATGACGGCAGGCAGTTCGTCTGCGTTACGTTTCTGTGAAGTTTATTTTATTTAAAGCTCTGTGTACGACTCTTATTCCAGAAGGCTGGTTTGTGTCTCCGTGTGAGAAACCAGCCGCGTTCGGGCCAAGATTTCATCATTCTTTCCACCAGGACATTCCGTTACGCGTGTTTCGCTGCCAGGCTCTCTTTGGCAGCGGCGTATGAACCGCTTTTCTGACCAGCCTTATTCTTTATTCCTGTGTAA
>CM076068.1:29462500-29465000 GCA_038088235.1 Zacco platypus | reverse complement strand
TGGATGTTTCTGATTGACTCATTTCTGCACACATGAATCATCACACGCTCATGTTTCTCAACTCTGGAACAGAATTCTAGTGAACTCCTCACAGCACACTGACATCTATGCATTTCTAATTGTCTTTATTTCTGAATGTGCAAAATTTGTTTTGCATTAGAAATAACGTTTGTATTCAGTGTGTAATCAGTGAAGCTCCATATCAAAAAAGTTTATTATATATATATTTGATAAATTTTAAAGCACAGTGAACTACAGTGTGAGCGTGTGCATCACCGCCTCTGATCAGAAATCACGAGTGTTTATCCCAGAGACAGACACTTCCTCTGAAGCGAGCGCCGTCTCTCTCCCAAACACCCGTCTCTGTTCTTCACCGCGCTCCTGCAGAGACACAGGCCGTCAGGATGAATCTGAACAGGTTAAACGTTCCTTCACACCAACATCGTTCTGTTTGTCAAAGCTGTGCAGTTTTGTCATCTGTCACTTTAAATGCTCTCATGATTAACTTTTCAGCTGGAAAAAACAGCTGAAGTCTTTATCATTACAGTTTTGGAGTGAACTCTGATATTCTTTTATATTTGGAGCCAGTTTTAGAGCTATAGTTCTGGTTCTTGGTGTGAACAGGCCTATACTGAGATTAATGAAGTTGATGATGAAGTGTTGAAGAGACTCACTGAGAGGAACAGACTGTATTCTGACTGAGACGAGGCCGCAGGATCCTACAGGAGAGACAGAGATCGGGTGGATCAGGATTCATGTGTGAAGCAGTGAAGTTAACTCTGATCGGGTTCATACCTCGACGCGGAGCTCTTGGGAATCACGTTCATCGCTTTTGCATTCCTGATAACAAATGAAAAGTGTGATTACGTTTGTGTCGGACACGTTTAACATTTGAACAAAATTAGTCGCTCCCATTATAAAAATGAAATGTTTAAAAACTTTATGTAATTAAATATAAGCCATTATATTTTCTCAAATTAAATTATTACAAATATCACACACGGTGGTCCAAACATCTTCAGGATTCAAAGTATATGTCTGGAAATAAGAATTACGTTTTTTAATTTTTGCTGATAATATGAATTGAAAAGAGTGTATTAACTCTAAAAATGATGGTGACTAATAGGAAATTTTAATTAATTTTAAATAATATTAACAAAGATGCTAATAAATGCTAATGTAACTAATGTTTACAAAGAGGTATTGTAAAATTATGAAGCATTTTGGGAAACACATTACAATAAGGTTTCATACTTAACGTGAAATAACAATGAAAAATACTTCTAGAGCTTTTATTAATCTCAATTTCTACATTTACTAAAACATCATGAACTCTTAGGCGGTCTTTGTTTGGGTCATAATTGTTTTTTATTTTTTTTATTTTACTGTTTATTAATGTTTTGACTCGACATTTGTGCAGTTTTTGGATGATTTATGATATCTTTAAAATTCATATAAATTAAAAATATTTTAAAAATAGATGAAAGTTGTGGCTCTTCATATGATTTAATAGACCTGAGCTGAGATGAAATGACAACGAACATGTATTTTATGATCTAATATTAATAAAGATTAATAAATACACTAACAAATGGTAAAGTCTCACCTCATTTTCACTACTCTCAGACTCTGGACTGACACTCTGTTTGTGAGAATTTTATTTTTACTATTATTTATTTTAAAAATATGAGTGTTACATCAAATACATGGCTTAAGACACAGAATTAAAGGGATGGTTCACCCAAAAATGAAAATCCTGTCATCATTTACTCACCAAACCGGTATGAGTTTCTTCTGATGAACACAAAGAAAGATATTTTGAAGAAATAAACTCGGTTTGGTTTGAAACAACTTGAGGGTGAGTAAATGATGTAGAACTTTTAAACAGACTGTGATGTTGTTAATGAGGCTGATTCTCACCTCTGAGCCTTCCTGTCCAGCGTCTTCTGAGTGGCCGAGGACAGAGCCCGTGCGTTTCCAGGACTGTCTTTCTCCTGGGCAGAAGGAAGTGATGTCAGAACGTCTGTAGGACGCTGTGAGTGTGAGTGTGCGTGAGTGTGTGTGTGAGTGTGAGTGTGTGTGTGTGTGTGTGAGTGTGTGTGAGAGTGTGAGTGTGTGTGTGTGTGTGTGTGAGTGTGTGTGTGTGTGTGTGAGTGTGTGTGTGTGTGTGTGTGAGTGTGTGAGTGTGTGTGTGTGAGTGTGTGTGTGTGTGTGTGAGTGTGTGTGTGTGTGTGAGTGTGTGAGTGTGTGTGAGAGTGTGTGTGTGTGTGTGTGAGTGTGTGTGTGTGTGAGTGTGAGTGTGTGTGTGAGAGTGTGTGTGTGTGAGTGTGAGTGTGTGTGTGAGTGTGTGTGTGTGTGTGAGTGTGTGTGTGTGTGAGAGTGTGTGTGAGTGTGTGTGTGTGTGTACCATCTCTCTGAGTGTCCTCTCTCTGCGTATCTCTCTGTCCTGCTGCAGAAGACGCAGTCTGTCTCTCAAAGGCCACACAAAGAAGATCTGATG
>CM076068.1:29427500-29457500 GCA_038088235.1 Zacco platypus | reverse complement strand
TGTGTGATCTCACATGGATGTTGATGAGAATGTCCTGCACTCGCTGCAGAAGAGTGTGTGTCTGTCGTTTTCTGTCTCTCTCCACGGCGGTCTGTCTGTCTTCAGCCATCTGAACACGCAGCTCCTCACTCAACTACACAAACACAAAACCAGCCGTCACAAACGTCATTCTCACACGTTCAGGTGCTTTTTCACAATAAACTCTCTGTCATGGAACATATTATATTTATTAACACTTATAACTATAATCTACTGAGAACACACAAACACACTCCAGTTTCTCTGTCAGATCTCGATCTGTTTATTGTGGTCCATGTTGGCCAGTGCTCATCTGTATATGAATATATGCATTATTACTCATCAGTATGTGTGTCAGTGTTATTCACCACAGGCTCCAGCAGTCTCCGGCCGTGGAAGTGGATGTGTGACAGCGCCCTCTGCCGCTGAGGCGCGGTACTGCAGGCGGGCAGCGTGTCCAGAGTCCTGCTGTAGAACTGCTCATAACTCTCCATCTCTCCCTCTACGAGACTCTAAACGCGGATAAAAAGAGGTTCTCGGTGACTGAAGATGAATTAAATGATCTTAATTAAAACATATTTAAACGACACGCCTTGACATGAAGTGTTTGGTTGTGTTAGAGTGTGTTTTCACACGATGAAGACGAATGTAAATCACTCACCGCAGTTCCGCTGGATTCTCTAACACTGTATCTCACACATACAGTTCATCACAACCAAAACTGGACAGTTTGTTTTGTTTTCCGTTCGTTTTTACGCCTTCATTCGCCTCGCGCTCTTCTTACGCGCGCATCACGACGGTTATTGATAAACGCGTTGCATAGCAACCAAGCGAAGCCCCGCCCCTAGCCGCCCCATTCGCTTTAACGGCTTCAATGCTGCGCAGCGCTCGCGCAGATCTATTCATAAATGAATAATAAAACTGCCTTTTTTTAATTTTATAAATACGAATAATAAAATTGTAATAGTATGTCCACGCACACAGCCCTTAAAATGTAGAGAACACCGAATGTATTTACATGGAACGGAATTGTTTGGTCACGTGAGCAGTCGGTGGGCGGTGACGTCACGGGTCCGTTATCTTGGGGCGGTTGGCGAGAGTGACCGCAGACTCACGGCAGGAGCCGCGCGACGATGATGATGACGATGGAGATGCAGTATAATAATAATAATAACGGATATGGTCTGGAGGAGTACATGATCCAGGAGGATGACTGGGACAGAGACCTGCTGCTCGACCCCGCGTGGGAGAAACAGCAGAGGAAGGTCAGAGTTCACCGTATTAATAATAATTATTATTATTATTATAACTGATAAATGATTTGAAATAACCAATAGTGCAAAATACAATCCACAAATTCAACACAAGCAATAAATAAACGGACAATAAGGTGTTATAAAAGTTATTTAAATTGAAAGAAGACAAATAATTAATAATGAGTCAAATAATATATCTAATAATATATCTATATATCTATATCTAATAAATCAATTTTTAAATATTTAAACAGTACTGTGACCAAAGTTATTGAGAAGCTTAGGATAAAATCATTTCTAAATAATCAGTAGTGAAAAAACTAGTTTAACACAAGCAGCAAATTAACAACAAAGTTCCATATGCAAAATTAATTTAAACTAAAATAAGAGAAGTTACAAGGAAATAAAAACTGTTATGTCAAATAAGATTAAATTTAAAAAATCAATTAAAATTGGGTTAATGTGTGTGTCTGTGTGTGTGTGTGTCTGTGTGTGTGTGTGTGTGAGTGTGTATATGTGTGTGTGTGTGTGTGTGTGTGTGTGTGTGTGTGCTTGTTTTCATGATTTATGAGGACACAAATATGTATAATGTCATGGGTATTACACTGGTTTTACGACGTAAACATGTTTTATGAGGACATTTCATGCGTCCTCATAATTCAAATAGCTTTAAAAACACTAAACAATGTTTTATTAAAAATGTAAAATAGCAGAACATTTTGTGTGATGGGTAGGTTTAGGGTTGGGGGGGGGGTAGGGGGACAGAATGTACAGTTTGTACAGTATAAAAACCATTACGCCTATGGAATGACCCCATAAACCATGAAAACACAACATGTGTGTGTGTGTGTGTGTGTGTGAGTGACAGTGTGTGTGTGTGTGTGTGTCTGTGAGTGACAGTGTGTGTGTCCTCTAACAATAGCTCTCAGTGTGTGCGTGTGTGAGCATGTGTGTGTGTGTGTGTGTGTGTGTGTGTGTGTGTGTGTGTCCTCTAACAATAGCTCTCAGTGTGTGTGTGTGTGTGTGTCATGACACCTGTGGACAGATGCGCTGTAACACATGATGATGATGCTCTAATTTTATCTGTGGAACGAGCGGTCAGCGCGGATCTCTAATCCACTGTCCTTGATGGCAGAGTCATTTGTGTCCCACATCTAAACTCTTTCACCTTCCCTTATAAGATGAAGCTTCAGAGGGAACGTTTCCAGAGCCGCTCCGCTCCATCTGTCTACAGTCATTGTCTTTGACGTGATCGGGCCTTCAGATGTTCTGCAGTCAATAGAACGTCTTTAATAATGTTCTCCAAGCACAAAAACATTATTTGTACATCATTCATGGAATGCCTTTTCTGGAATGTTTCAGTCGGACATTATTCATCTATTTCAGAGCATGTTTGAAGAACGTTTCAATGAAACGTTTCCTCAACGTTCACTTATCCAAGGACATTTCGAACGACATTTAGTAAAACTATTTATACACTTGAGAGCCACTTTTTCCACCATGAAAATCCTCGGAGCGCTTGTAAAGCGCTGCCTTTCCCAGGATACAAATATCCGTCTGACAACACCGAGAAAACATGCAGAACCGAAAGATAGATGGAGTGTGTGAAGAACAGCTGATGAAATGTGACTCGTGCTTCTCTATTGTTGTGTCTGTGTTGATGGAGGTGAATCTGAGGAGCACGAGCCAGAAACGACCTCCTCTAGATCTTGACGGAAACTCAGAATAGCTCTGAATGTGAATTTGTCAGGAATATTGTGAGTTGGAGTCTGCAGTGCACACTTGATTTCATTTTAAACAGACGAATCCAGAGGACATGTTGTGTCGACCTCGTGTCCATCGGTGATGTGCTTCAGTTGTGAAGGTGCGCTTCACCTCACTCGTATTTCAGAGCACGTGTGATTTATGAGGGAACAGACGTCGCTGTCATTGACAGGACGGACATTGTGTGCTCGAGCGTGACACACATTCATTAAGCATTCGCCAAATACTTGTTTACTCTCATTGTTTTAGTAGATCCTCCATTAAAAACTGCAAACTCACAATCACATAAAGTCATCGTGAAAGGGAAGTTGCGCTCGTGTGACGTATTTGAAACGGTGTCGTGACAAAACTGTCAAGATAATGAATATTCTAACTATATACGAATGATATTAATTTAAAATATGCATAGTTTATTATATGAGTCATCGACGAATAAGGTTTTAGGAAAGTGTAAAAAAAACAAAACATAATGGAGATAATTAATTTGGTTAATAATAATTACACACACACACACTCACACACACACTCTCACACAGTCTCACACACACACACACTCACACTCACACTCTCACACACACACACTCACACACACACTCACACTCTCACACTCTCACACACTCACACACACACACTCACACACACACTCATGCTCTCACACACACACACTCACACACACACTCACACTCTCACACTCTCACACACTCACACACACACACTCACACACACACTCACACTCTCACACTCTCACACAGTCTCACACACACTCACACACACACACACTCACGCTCTCACACACACACACACACTCACGCTCTCACACACACACACTCTCTCACACTCTAACACACACACTCACACACACTCACGCTCTCACATACACACTCACACTCTCACACACTCACACACACACACACACACACACTCTCACACACACACTCACACACACTCACGCTCTCACATACACACTCACACTCTCACACACTCTCACACACACACTCACACTCTCACACTCTCACACACACACACGCTCTCACACACACACTCACACACACACACACACACTCACGCTCTCACACACACACACTCTCTCACACTCTAACACACACACTCACACACACTCACGCTCTCACATACACACTCACACTCTCACACACTCACACACACACACTCACGCTCTCACACACACACACTCTCACACACACACACACACACACACACACTCACGCTCTCACACACACACTCACACACACACACACACACACACACACTCACGCTCTCACACACACACACTCTCTCACACTCTAACACACACACCCACGCTCTCACATACACACTCACGCTCTCACACACTCTCACACACTCACACTCTCACACACTCACACACACACACACACACACACTCACGCTCTCACACACACACACTCTCACACACTCACACTCTCACACACACACTCACGCTCTCACACACTCTCACACACTCACACACACACACACACACACACTCACGCTCTCACACACACACACACTCACACTCTCACACACACACTCACGCTCTCACACACTCTCACACACTCACACACACACACACACACACACACTCACGCTCTCACACACACACACTCTCACACACTCACGCTCTCACACACACACTCACGCTCTCACACGCTCTCACACACTCTCACACACTCACACTCTCACACACACACACACACACACACTCACGCTCTCACACACACACACTCTCACACACTCACACTCTCACACACACACTCACGCTCTCACACGCTCTCACACACTCTCACACACACACACACACACACACGTTGTGTTTTCATGGTTTATGGGGTCATTCCATAATAATTAATAAAGTTTTTTAAGTGTTAACCATGAGATTTTTATAATCAATTAACACATTTTTTTTTACAAGATTTGTCACCAAAATTTCGGTTTTACCGAATGACACTTGGTGATACCAAATGACGATATTTTCAAACAACGCTAACGGGCTGATATCTAGCTAGCTAGCAAAAGGACAATCAAACGTTTTATATTTAGTACAAGTTTTTAAAATATTACAACATTTTCCATGTTTTATAGCGGTTGTACCGAATGACCTGATGTTTCATGCGTATGAGCGTGAAAACATGAATTTTTCAAATAGTTAAAAGCGAGTTCGTTGGTCCTTTGTAGGTGTCTGAATGATGTCACATCCTGTCACATATTAATCACATGACTTGATCTAAAATGGTTCGTTTATATTGGTTACTCCAAATGACATAAATGACATACAAAGCAACGACTTCTACACATAATTTTAATACTGTTTTGCACCATGTTGATATATAATGTTATACAATCATGTCAGAATAAAAGTTATAAACATTTATTATATTTTAAGATATTTTAATCACAAATTAAATGGATGTTTTGGCCTTTGGACGGTTAAACCGTTTGACTTTTTCAAAATCTTCAAAATACTTTTAAAATAATATATGTAGCTAAATATAATTAAAACCTTTTGGATTCAATAAAATAGATCTAGTTGTACTAACATATATATTTTGGATGTCATGTGTTTGTTTATCATTATTATTATTATTATTATTACGGCCTTTGGACAAAAAAAACGTCACTGACCCATAAAATACATAATAAAACCAATTGAACGTAATTTCATACACTTGATTAATTGTTTATTAACAAATGATAATAATAATAATAGTGAATAATAGTGAATAATTGAACATGATTCATTTGTTTTATTTATAACTGAAATATTTGGACATTGAACATTTAGTGGGAGTTGATTGGATGGTGGTGGTTTGCTATTGGTGGATCTCATGTGAGTGACAGGTTGCCCCGCCCTCGTCATCAGAGAAGAAGTTATTCTGATTCAAGATGACCAGGAACATGAATTTAAAACAATAATAATGAATAAACACTGCAATATTTCATTAAGAAAAAACTGTCCATTTTGATTCCGTGGTGAATGTTTCAGTCCATCGAAATACTCTTAATGAATGAACTGAAACCGAGTCCCTGTCATCTCTCAGACGTTCACCGCCTGGTGTAACTCTCACCTGCGTAAAGCGGGGACTCAGATCGAGAACATCGAGGAGGATTTCAGGAACGGACTGAAGCTGATGTTGCTGTTGGAGGTCATCTCAGGTACATCATCAACACTCTGAGGAAGAGATCTGCAGGTCTGTCTCTGTAACGTTTCCTTTCCTTCAGGCGAAAGGCTTCCCAAACCAGACCGAGGAAAGATGCGCTTTCACAAAATAGCCAATGTGAATAAAGCTCTGGACTACATCACCAGTAAAGGAGTGAAGCTGGTGTCCATCGGCGCTGAGGGTGAGACGCTTCTGATCAAACATCTCGAAGTTCATGAACTCTCTTTAAAGAAGAGCTTCAAAACAATTAAAGAGGACAGTTTACTGTAGAGCAAATGGACTGAATTAAACATTTTTATTTTATACAAAACATGATTTACAACATAAAATCAAAATCAAAGCCGTATGTCCAGCCAAGATGATTCACTCTAGATTCACTATATTTTAACTTCCACTTAATTCTGAGTATTTTAAAAAATCTAATATATTTTTTCAAAAAATATTTTTGAATTATGTGAAGGTTAAAATAATATATATATGAAGTTATATATATATAATATATAGTTATATTTTATATATTTCTTTAAAAAATATATATATATATTTATATATATATATATATATATATACACAATATATATATTTTTTTTTATTATTATTTTTTTTTAAATATATATATATATATATATATATATTTTTTTTTAGACCAAAATATAGACCAAATATAAAATGTACATTTGTAAAACATCATTTAAAAATTTTTAATATAATAATAATTTATTTATAATTTATAATAATATTTCATTGATCTCATCACAGTTGTTTGCATGACATGAAAGTGTTGAGGTCAAGTGTTAAAGGTCAAACTCAAGTGAACTGTCTGTTCGATCCTCAGAGATTGTCGATGGAAATGTGAAGATGACTCTGGGAATGATCTGGACCATCATCCTCCGCTTCGCCATCCAAGACATCTCAGTGGAGGGTATGTGACTCTCACACACACACACACACACACACACACACACACACACACACACACACACTCACACACAGACTCACACACACACTCTCACACACACACACTCACACACAGACTCACACTCTCACACACACACACACTCACACACACACTCACACACAGACTCACACTCTCACACACACACACACTCACACACAGACTCACACACACACTCTCACACACACACACTCACACACAGACTCACACTCTCACACACACACACACACACACACACAGACTCACACACACACTCTCACACACACACACTCACACACAGACTCACACTCTCACACACACACAGACTCACACTCACACTCACACACACACACACTCACACACAGACTCACACACACACTCTCACACACACACACTCACACACAGACTCACACACACACTCTCACACACACACACACTCACACTCACACACACACACACACTCACACACACTCTCTCACACACACACTCACACACAGACTCACACTCTCACACACACACAGACTCACACACACACTCTCACACACACACACTCACACACAGACTCACACACACACTCTCACACACACACACTCACACACAGACTCACACACACACTCTCACACACACACACACTCACACTCACACACACACACACACTCACACACACTCTCTCACACACACACTCACACACAGACTCACACTCTCACACACACACACACACACACACACACACACACTCACACACAGACTCACACACACACTCTCACACACACACACTCACACACAGACTCACACTCTCACACACACACACACTCACACACACACTCACACACAGACTCACACTCTCACACACACACACACTCACACACAGACTCACACACACACTCTCACACACACACACTCACACACAGACTCACACTCTCACACACACACACACACACACACACACACACACACACACACACACTCACACACAGACTCACACACACACTCTCACACACACACACTCACACACAGACTCACACACACACTCTCACACACTCTCACACTCACACACACACAATCTAATGAACGCGTTGATTCTCCGTCAGAAACCTCGGCTAAAGAAGGGCTCCTGCTGTGGTGTCAGAGGAAAACGGCTCCATACAGGAACGTCAATGTACAAAACTTCCACTGCAGGTGAAAACATGATCAATATAAGTTACTTTCACACGCTTTATTTTCTTATATTCCACAGAGACATCTTCCTCACGCTTTTATTGAAATGATCATTTAGTTCTCTGTGTCAGTTCAGACTGTGCCAAAGAAATCTTCAGTTTTGTTTAACGTCTGATATCCTCACTCAGCTGGAAGGACGGTCTGGCGTTCTGTGCGCTCATCCACAGACACAGACCTGACCTGATCGACTACGCCAAACTCAACAAGGTCTCAGTGAGAGCACGCTGGGCACGGACTCACGCATGCGGGTGCAAACTAACACAAAACAGTCGAATCAGAAACATTTACCTAAACAAACACAGGCCGAATGTTCCAGACACGAGCAAAAACTGAAACAAACGTCCATCGAGGACAGCAGAAGATGGGAAACACTGGGGTTTAAATACACGAGATCACAAACAACAGGTTTTGAATTATAGAATTATATTATGAATTATATTATATACAACAGAATTTGATTAATACAGAATGGAAATTAATGGAAACAAACAGGAACCGAGGAAGGAAACAGGTGAAACTCAAGAACCAGGAGCTACATTTCAAAATAAGAGTCATAAGACACGAAACACGAACTGTTGTGTTAGTTTAGTTCATTTATAGCTTGTATAAATATATTTATTATTAATAATAGTGCTGTCGAATCGATTAATTGCATCTAACATAAGTTTGTAAATATATATGATTAATGGATGTAATGGAGATCCGAACCATGTTTTTTCACCATTTCCATAAAAAGTTTACTTCTTCTTTTTCTTGTTACATTACAAAACAACAAATTCAAAAACTTTCGCCCAGTTTCAAACACAAGAAATTGTCACGGTCAAAAGACTGTCTAGTTCCAACCCTTCCTTGTTTCCATAATCCTTTTCGAAGTTTTTTCTTACGCGTACGTAATGCGTAATAAACTGGTCAAAGTCACATGATCAATACAATTAACACAAAATACAATAAAAAAAATCATACTCAATACAAGGAAAAATATTGCAAAATTATTAGTGTTGTTATGGCTCTAACAATCGATTCAACAGCACTAATGAAAAATATTGATATTTATTCATTTAACTAAAATAAATATTAATATTATTGATAAAAAATGTCAAATAAAACCTTAATAAATTATTTATAAACCTTCATAAGTTGGTTTGGTGTTAATATTTTGTTTTAGCGAATTATTCCGTGTTCATTTTAATTTTAGTTAAATTTAGTTTTTTTTTTTTTTTTTTTTTAAATACTTAAATTTTTTTTGTTTTTTAGTATATTATTTTATTTATTTTATTTATTTAGTATATAGTATATTTATTTTATTTCCAGTTTTAGTGCTTCAATTTAAACCCAAATAAAATGAGAAATATTTCCTTTGGCAACTTACTGGAATAAGCTTCTCCTCTAATATTTATACTTTATTTCAGCTTTATTTCAATGAACACAAATGTTTTGGTAGTTTTCGTTTTAGTTCATGATAATAATAACCCGGTTTAAGGATCGTAACGGAGCAGAGATGAGAATAATAATAATAATATTGACTAGTTGTTTGTTGAAATGCTCATCAATGGACGTGAACACAACAAACATCTTCACCAGCAGAACTCGTTTACATTAATATTTCAGTTGATCAGTAAATCTGACGTTCCTATTGGCTGATGATCTGAGACTCGCGCCGCATAAATGTGTGTCGTGAGTCATTTTCCGCTCGTGGGTTTGCTGAAGAGCGAGACGGCGGTGTCAGTTTCTCTCACAGCTCAGAATGATGCGAGTAATTCGAGTCTGAGATGAAGGGCTTTACTGGAGCTTCAGCGGGTCCGTCTGACCGACGGGACGGGATTCACACAGATCCTCCGATAATCCCGTCTGAAAGCAGGACGCTTTAACAAACCTGCGTGAATCTGTAACCTTAACCCGTCGTTTCAGCATCACTGGTTTTTATTATTAAACTTCACTAATTCTGTTGTTTTTGTGGTCCACGTCATTTAACATTCGTTGACATGAATTAATCTCAAATTAATGGCAATTTCAACAAATACATTATTAAAAAAGTCTGAAAGTGTTTTGTTTTTTTAACTTTTTTGTCAATATAGTTGTTGTTGTGTTTTGTTTTGGTTATTTTAGTACATCAAGTTAAATTTTTTTTCAATTAGCATTCATTTTATTTTGTGTATTTTTATTTCATTTTATTTCATAATCAATTAAATGCGGATGGAATTTCGTACAAACGTGATGCTGTAATTAAAAAACATGCATCGTTAATTTTTCTCTGCGCAGGACGATCCTCTGGGAAATCTCAATCTGGCTTTAGAAATTGCGGAGAAACACTTGGACATCCCGAAAATGTTGGATCCAGAAGGTAACAAATCAAATTAAAGCCTTTATAATGTTTAATAAATGTTTTTTCTTTGCATTAATGTTGCGTTGAGGTCGACATGAAACATAAATGTGAAACGCTTCACAAACAAGAACAAATGTAGGCGGGGCTTGATTGTGTCTGTGGGGAGTTGATTGGATGGTGGTGGTTTGCTATTGGTGGATCTCATGTGAGTGACAGGTTGCCCCGCCCTCGTCATCAGAGATTCAAGACATGAATTTAAACATGAATTTAAAATTCTCCTCCCATAACACAACACAGGAACGTGCTCAGGTCATGTGACCTGATTGTCATTATGCAACAATACTCTCCTGCTGAACTCAGAAACAGATTTAGCGAACACAGCTGTCCGTGGTGAAGGCTCTTTATGACCCGCGTGTCGTGTTACTCTCACGCACCTCATGACCCAGAAGGTGACGGCCTTCAACAATCCATCCCAGAATGCATTGCACATATTCCCCTCTGATGGCCGTGTAATCAATGCATTAAGTGTAAGTTCTTGTAATTGTAAATGTCTGTGTGCTCCAGACATCATCAACACCCCGAAGCCGGACGAGCGAGCCATCATGACGTATGTGTCCTGCTTCTATCATGCTTTCGCTGGGGCAGAACAGGTACTTTTGCACTAGTGTGTGTGTGCTCAGTATTAAAATAAAAGCAGATGCATCATGGGTACTTTCAACTGCATTGCAGAAAGTGACATGTGACATCTGTGTGTGTTCAAAGGCAGAAACGGCGGCGAACAGGATCTGTAAAGTGCTCGGAGTGAATCAGGAAAATGAGAAACTGATGGAGGAGTATGAACGACTGGCCAGTGAGGTACAACACACACACATCCCTGTGACCGTAAGATCAGGATGATCATAGTCAGATCCTCAGCTGGACCCCACAGAGACGACAAATTAAAAATATATATAGGAATGTTTGACAAAACCTTATAGTTCGAAACCTCCCCGTCACAGGAACCCGACCCAATTCTAACAGTCTTATTTATACACCGATCAGAAGCACATGATAACAGGTGACAGGTGAAGTGAATAACACTGATGATCTTCATCACCTGTTAGTGGTGGATATATTAGGAAGCAAGTGGACATTTTGTCCTCAAAGTTGATGTTAGAAGCAGGAGAAATGGACAAGCGTAAGGATTTGAAGAGGGCCAACATTGTGACGGCTAGACGACCGGGTCAGAGCGTCTCCAGAACTGCAGCTCTTGTGGGTGTTCCCGGTCTGCAGTGGTCAGTGTCTATCCAGTGGTGGACCGGCCTAGGCTCACTGGTCAACAGACGAGCTCCTGGAGCTCAAACTGAAGAAGTTCATGCTGGTTCTGATAGAAAGGTGTCAGAACACACAGAGCATCAGTTTGTTGCGTATGGAGCATCAGAGCAGAAGGTGAATCACGTTTTCTTCTACATCACGTGTCCGTCTCTGACCCGGGGAACACGTGACACCAGGATGGGAAGAAAGCAAGCCGGTGGAGGCAGTGTGATGTTCTGCAATGTTCTGGGAAACGGTATTCCCTGGTGGCTGTGGCTCTTTCAGCAGGATAATGTTCCTGACGTTTGAGTTTGAGGTGTTGACTTGACCTCCAAAATCACCAGATCTCAATCCAGTCGAGCATCTGTGGATGTGCTGAACAAACAAGTCCGATCCATGGAGGATCAATATATATATAAAGAATGTTAGAATGATGTTAGGCTCCTGTGACGGGTGGGTTTAGGTTTGGTGTAGCACGATAGAGTCACATTAGGTCTCATATAAAAGATATTGTCCTCGTGGAGTCCAAGTAAAGGACGTCACATGGTCAAAGATTCCCCACAAAGTAATAAATGCAAGTACTCACACACACACTATGTGACCCTCACTCTGGCCTGTTTCAGTTGCTGGAGTGGATCCGTCGCACCACGCCGTGGCTCGAGAAGCGAGCTCCTGAGAGCACGATGACCGCCATGAGATGCAAGCTGGAGGATTTCAGAGACTATCGCCGCATGCACAAACCTCCCAAAGTCCAGGAGAAATGCCAGCTGGAGATCAGCTTCAACACGCTACAGACCAAACTCCACATCAGCAACAGACCCGCGTTCATGCCCTCCGAGGGGAAGATGGTGTCTGTAAGACACACACACACACACACACACACACACAGTGCTTGTTTGAGGTGAGTTGAGCTCTAACTCTGAGACCCGTGTGCAGGACATCACGAGCGCGTGGCAGGGTCTGGAGCACGCCGAGAAGGGTTACGAGGAGTGGCTGCTCAGTGAGATCAGACGTCTGGAGCGCGTGGAACATCTGGCTGAGAAGTTCCAGCAGAAAGTCGCTACACACGAGAGCTGGGCGCAGGGTGAGATGACGTCACTTCCTGTTGTGTCCTTCAAGTTGACCAAATGTTTTATCGAAAGGCTTTTAAAGGAATAGTTCAACCAAAAATGAAACTCAAGAAGGTGTTTGGCACCATCACACCTGCTGCAACTTCTTCATGCTACATTTTGGGGAACTATTGCTGTGTAAAAATGCACAAATGGGTCAGTTTAGGGGAGAGAAGATACCGTTTGTACAGTATAGTTATGTCTATGAAAAGTCTTCATAAAACATGGAATGTTAGTGTGTGTGTGTGTGTGGGTATTCCCTACATTATGGGGACCAAATGTCCCCACAGGTATAGTAATACTAGTAAATCTTGACATTGTGGGGACATTTTGTTGGTCCCCATGAGGAAACAAGCTTATAAATCATACAGAATTATCTTTTTTGAAAATGAATCAATTAAAATTGGGTTAATGTGTGTGTCTGTGTGTGTGTGAGCGTATATGTGTGTGTGTGTGTGTGCTTGTTTTCATGATTTATGAGGACACAAATGTGTATAATGTCATGGGTATTACACTGGTTTTACGACGTAAACATGTTTTATGAGGACATTTCATGCGTCCTCATATTTCAAATAGCTTTAAAAACACTAAACAATGTTTTATTAAAAATGTAAAATAGCAGAACATTTTGTGTGATGGGTAGGTTTAGGGGTGGGGGTAGTGTAGGGGGACAGAATGTACAGTTTGTACAGTATAAAAACCATTTCGCCTATGGAATGTCCCCATAAACCATGAAAACACAACATGTGTGTGTGTGTGTGTGTATATGTGTGTGTGTGAGTGTGTGTGTGTGTGTGTGTGCGCTTGTTTTCATGATTTATGAGGACACAAATATGTATAATGTCATGGGTATTACACTGGTATTACGACGTAAACATGTTTTATGAGGACATTTCATGCGTCCTCATATTTCAAATAGCTTTAAAAACACTAAACAATGTTGATTAGTGTGATGGGTAGGTTTAGGGGTAGGGGTAGTGTAGGGGGAGAGAATATACAGTTTGTACAGTATAAAAACCATTACGCCTATGGAATGTCCCCATAAACCATGAAAACACAACGTGTGTGTGTGTGTGTGCTGCAGGAAAGGATCAGCTGTTGACTCTGAAGGATTACGAGAGCGCATCCCTAACGGAGGTGAGAGCGTTGCTACGGAAACATGAGGCGTTTGAGAGTGACCTGGCCGCTCATCAGGACCGAGTGGAACAGATCGCCGCCATAGCACAGGAACTCAAGTAAGACCACTTCCTGTTTCCTCCTAACTAAGGGTTTTCTTTATGTGGAGTCACATGATCCTCAGCCCTGGTTTAACCACGGTTTTGTATGTGTAGAGCGTGTGTGTGTGTGTGTGTGTGTGTGTGTGTTACTCACCTTGCGTTGGCTTGTATGAAGAACATGTTCTTGATGGTTTTCTTGAGTTTTGAAGCAGCTGGGAGTGTTTCAGATGAGGTAAGGCTGTGGCAGCAGTGTTGGGTTTCTATTGTTCTAAATGTGATCGCAGCACCTGTCAGATTCCCTGTGTGACAATGAGTCAAAGTCGTACCCAGAAACACACACACACACACACACACACACACACACACACACCTCAGTATACATCCAGCGCTCTATTTGTAGAAGCTGCGTTTGGTGCGTCAAAGTGACAGAGGCATCTGAACACCGTCTGATCTGAAACGCTGTCAACACCTCCATCAGAGCAGCTGCTGCAGGAACGTCATGACGTCGATCTTTAGATCTCCTGTTTAAGGATCTGTCAAATGTGTGATGAGGGCATTTCCACCCGCAGTGAATCATCCTCATCACGTAATCAGATTACTTTTTGATCTAACGAGTAAAATAATGCATCACACGTAACGTACATTATGAAAATTACATTTTAATAACACAAATACATTTAAAAAAAGTTACTGCAGATGAAGTATTTTCAAATAAAACAATCAAAGTAATATAATAATATGAATTGTAGCTGAAATTGATGCATGATGTCCACTATAGCGGACAGATGATTAATCAGAACTTTCTCCCAATCTAAAATCAATACTTGGAAAATTTGTGTGTGATATGACAGTGAAGTAACATATTTGCAGGATTATCAACATTAACAACAACATACAAATATATATATATGTGATTCCAGGGCTGGGTCGGTTACTTTTAAAATGTATTTCACTACAGGTTACAAAATACATGCTTTAAAAAGTCATTTGTAACGTATTTCGTCACATTACTCAAGTTTAGTAACTTAATCTAAATACTTTAGAATATTTTGGAATACTAATAAGTGTGGAACAAACACAAAAAAGGTCATTGCAAGTTTTTATCTCACAATTCTGACTTTTTCCCTCAGAATTGTGTGATATAAAGTTGCAATTGTGAGTTATAAAGTCAGAATTATGAGATATAAACTCACAATATTGAGAAAAGTCAGAATTATGAGATATAAACTGACAATATTGAGAAAAGTCAGAATTATGAGATATAAACTCACAATATTGAGAAAAGTCAGAATTATGAGATATAAACTCACAATATTGAGAAAAGTCAGAATTATGAGATATAAACTCACAATATTGAGAAAAGTCAGAATTATGAGATATAAACTCACAATATTGAGAAAAGTCAGAATTATGAGATATAAACTCGCAATATTGAGAAAAGTCAGAATTATGAGATATCAGAATTATGAGATATAAACTGACAATATTGAGAAAAGTCAGAATTATGAGATATAAACTCGCAATATTGAGAAAAGTCAGAATTATGAGATATAAACTGACAATATTGAGAAAAGTCAGAATTATGAGATATAAACTGACAATATTGAGAAAAGTCAGAATTATGAGATATAAACTCGCAATATTGAGAAAAGTCAGAATTATGAGATATAAACTGACAATATTGAGAAAAGTCAGAATTATGAGATATAAACTTGCAATATTGAGAAAAGTCAGAATTATGAGATATAAACTTGCAATATTGAGAAAAGTCAGAATTATGAGATATAAACTCACATACTAAATTCAGAATTGCAAGAAAAAAAGTCAGTATTGCAAGTTTAAATCTCGCAATTCTGAGAAAAAGAAGTCAGAATTGTGAAACACAAACTCACAATTGTGAGGAAAAAAAACAAATTGTGAGAAAAAGTTGCAGTGACGAGTGAATTATAAAATGACTCACAAAACATGAAAACAGTGGAAAACATGAATCTTAACTCTTTTTCAGACGGTCAGAGTCAGAGAATCACCAATCGCTGTTTAAATGACATTAAAACTCAAAGTAATCACTTTGGTAATCTAAAACACTTTTCAGATGTAACTGTAATCTGATTACCACCCATTTAAAATGAAATACAGTCACTCAAATTTTGTATTTTAAATACGTCACTAAGTTACTTGTATTTCGTTACTCCCCAACCCTGTGTGTGTGTGTGTGTGTGTAAACGTGCAAAATATAATTGATTGTAAGAGCTCACTGTATGGACTGTTCTTCACGAGTCTGAGCTGATGCTGCCCTCCACTGGAAACAGGATGCACTGCAGGAGAACCTGCATTGAATGAACAGGACTTTAAATGCTTTATTTAATAGTGTTATGATCATCTGTTAGTGGTTGTTGGTTAAAAACAAGTAGTGAAATCAGCTCCACCGTGAGGAGGCTTCAACTGTCCACAGAATTTAGCTAAATAAACTCACTAAATTATGTGCAGACGGTTAAGTTTTGGGGATAAACATCATTCTCTCATTATAAAAACATTAGAGGTCAATGGAAAGTCCTTGTCATGATATTAATGTGTGTGTGTGTGTGTGTGTCCGCAGTGAACTGGACTATCACGCCGCAGGTGTGATTAATGAACGCTGTCAGACGATCTGTGATCAGTGGGATCAGCTGGGAACTTTGACCCAGAAGCGCAGAGAAGCTCTGGAGGTGATTCACACACACATGAACATCAGTTTTATTAACAAACCTGCCATTCTTACAGATTTTTTTCCATGTTTATATGGTACTTTATACTGGCGGTCCGATCACTGTACCGGCGCTCAGCTGAGATGGAGTATTTAATATGTAAATAACATAGTATATCTGTAATTAAATATGCACACAGATATATAAAATACACTACAGGTCAAAAGTTGTTTTTAATGTTTATGTGATCTTACTGCTCACCAGGGCTGTATTTATTTGATCAAAAACACAGTAAAAACTGTAATGTTGTCAAATATTACAATATGATGCAGCAAAACATTAATAATAATCATAAATGTTTCTTGAGCATCAAATCATCATATCAGAATGATTTCTGAAGGATCATGTGATGCTGAAAATTCAGGAATAAATTACACTGTACTATATATTCACATAGAAAACGTGAAATAGATTTTAAAACGTTAATGATTCCAGACTTTTGATCTGTAGTGTCATATACATACATACATATATATATATATATTATTGTAAAGCATGTCCCATCTGATGTTGGCCTTCTGCTTCTGTTGTAATGAAACGTGTGTGTGTGTGTGTGTGTGTTTATAAGAGGACAGAGAAACTCCTGGAGACGATTGATCAGCTGTTCCTGGAGTTTGCTAAGAGATCGGCTCCGTTCAATAACTGGATGGAAGGAGCGATGGAAGATCTGCAGGACATGTTCATGGTTCACTCCGTGGACGAGGTCCAGGTCAGTCCAAACTTAATAAGCTTTCATTCATTTGCAAACTCTTAATCAGCTCTGACTGTCATTTCCTGATGGCCAACGTGTTCTCTCACTGATTTTCTTGTTCCACGCACTCGGTTGATGTTGACCGTCTCTCTCTGTAGAGTCTGATCTCGGCTCACGATCAGTTCAAGACGACGCTGCCCGAGGCCGACAGCGAGCGACAGGCCATTCTGAGCATTTACAACGAGGTGCAGAAGATCGCGCAGAGTTACGGGATCTCCAGCAAACTCACCAACATCTACTGCGACGTCACGCCCGCCCACATCAACCAGACGTGGGAGAAGGTGTGTGAGTGTGTGTCCGCAGTGAACTGGACTGTGCTTATACACATATACACTCACCTATAGGATTATTAGGAACACCACACTAATACTGTGTTTGACCCCCTTTCGCCTTCAGAACTGCCGAACGTGGCATTGATTCAACAAGGTGCTGAAAGCATTCTTTAGAAATGTTGGCCCATATTGATAGGAGAGCATCTTGCAGTTGATGGAGATTTGTGGGATGCACATCCCGTTCCACCACATCCCAAAGATGCTCTATTGGGTTGAGATCTGGTGACTGTGGGGGCCATTTTAGTACAGTGAACTCAATTTGAAATGATTCGAGCTTTGTGACATGGTGCATTATCCTGCTGGAAGTAGCCATCAGAGGATGGGTACATGGTGGTCATGAAGGGATGGACATGGTCAGAATCAATGCTCAGGTAGGCCGTGGCATTTAAACGATGCCCAATTGGCCTAAAGTGTGCCAAGAAAACACCCCCACACCATTACACCACCACCACCAGCCTGCACAGTGATCCATGTTCTCATTCTGTTTACGCCAAATTCTGACTCGACCATCTGAATGTCTCAACAGAAATCGAGACTCATCAGACCAGGCAACATTTTTCCAGTCTTATTTTGGTGAGCTCGTGCAAATTGTAGCCTCTTTTTCCTATTTGTAGTGGAGATGAGTGGTACCCGGTGGGGTCTTCTGCTGTTGTAGCCCATCCGCCTCAAGGTTGTGCGTGTTGTGGCTTCACAAATGCTTTGCTGCAGACCTCAGTTGTAACGAGTGGTTATTTCAGTCAAAGTTGCTCTTCTATCAGCTTGAATCAGTCGGTCCATTCTCCTCTGACCTCTAGCATCAACAAGGCATTTTCTCCCACAGGACTGCCACATACTGGACGTTTTTCCCTTTTCACACCATTCTTTATCAATCCTAGAAATCCCAGTAACTGAGCAGATTGTGAAATACTCAGACACGCTCAACCATGCCACACTCAAAATGGCTTAAATCACTTTTCTTTCCCATTCTGACATTCAGTTTGGAGTTCAGGAGATTGTCTTGACCAGGACCACACCCCTAAATGCATTGAAGCAACTGCCATGTGATTGGTTGATTAGATAATTGCATTGATGAGAAATTGAACAGGTGTTCCTAATAATCCTTTAGGTGAGTGAGTGTATATATATATATATATATATGTGTGTGTGTTTGTGCAGGTGAAGAGGTTGGTTCCTCAGAGAGACAGCGCTCTGCGGGAGGAAATGAACCGACAGAATGTGAACGAGAGACTCAGACGACAGTTCGCGGCACAATCCAATGCCATCGGACCCTGGATACAGACACGCATGGAGGTCTCACACACACACACACACACACACGTTTTCTTTCATTCTGTACTGTACGAAGCGCTCTAGAATTAAACGTGGCTCGTGCAGGAAATCGCTCGCAGCTCTGTGGATCTGGGCGGCACGCTGGAAGATCAGATGAATCAGCTGAAGCAATACGAACATGACATCATCAGCTACAAACCCAACATCGACAAACTGGAGGGAGACCATCAGCTCATCCAGGAGTCGCTCATATTCGACAACAAACACACCAACTACACTATGGAGGTACGGAGGTGTGTGTGTACACTGTGACATCACTCCTCCAGCGTCTAACGCGCGTCTCTCCGCAGCACATCCGCGTGGGATGGGAGTCGCTGCTCACCACCGTCGCTCGCACCATCAACGAGATCGAGACTCAGATTCTGACGCGCGACGCCAAAGGGATCAGCCAACAGCAGCTCAACGAGTTCAGATCCTCCTTCACACACTTTGATCGGGTAACAAACATTACAAACACACTTCTGTTCACACTTCACCACAAAATGAGGTTTCTGTCTTTAGTTCCTCTCCCTCATGTCGAACGAAGGTCTTACAGGTGTGGAACGACATAATGAAATCTCATTTTTGGGTGAACTAACACTTTAAAGTCTGCATGAAACTGAATTTGTCTTTTCTTCTCTATTGTGTCGTATATCCAGGGTTGGGGAGTAACGAAATACAAGTAACTTAGTGACGTATTTAAAATACAAAATTTGATTCACTGTATTTCATTACAGTTACATTTTAAATGGGTGGTAATCAGATTACAGTTACATCTGAAAAGTGTTTTAGATTACCAAAGTGATTACTTTGAGTTTTAATGTCATTTAAACAGCGATTGGTGATTCTCTGACTCTGACCGTCTGAAAAAGAGGAGTTCAGTTTCATCAACATTTTAATACTTTTAAGAGGATCATAAAAATGTTGTTATTTTTATTTAGTTCTGTCCTGAACAAGACAAAATGACTGAATTTATATAAAAAAAAATGCCCAATAGTCAACTGAACTGTCCTGTTGATCCACGACTGTTTTCATGTTTTGTGAGTCATTGTATAATTCACTCACTGCAACTTTTTCTTTGTTTTTTTCCCTCACAATTGTGAGTTTGTGTTTCACAATTCTGACTTCTTTTTCTCAGAATTGCGATATTTAAACTCACAATTGTAAGTTATAAAGTCAGAATTGGGAGATATAAACTTGCAATACTGACTTTTTATCTTGCAATTTTGAACTTAGTATTTGAGTTTATATCTCATAATTCTGACTTTTCTCAATATTGTGAGTTTATATCTCATAATTCTGACTTTTCTCAATATTGTGAGTTTATATCTCATAATTCTGACTTTTCTCAATATTGCGAGTTTATATCTCATAATTCTGACTTTTCTCAATATTGTGAGTTTATATCTCATAATTCTGACTTTTCTCAATATTGTGAGTTTATATCTCATAATTCTGACTTTTCTCAATATTGCGAGTTTATATCTCATAATTCTGACTTTATAACTCACAATTGCAACTTTATATCACGCAATTCTGAGGGGAAAAGTCAGAATTGTGAGATAAAAACTTGCAATGACCTTTTTTGTGTTTGTTTCACACTTATTAGTATTCCAAAGTATTCTAAAGTATTTAGATTAAGTCACTAAACTTGAGTAATGTAACGAAATACGTTACAAATGACTTTTTAAAGCATGTATTTTGTAATCTGTAGTGAAATACATTTTAAAAGTAACCGACCCAGCCCTGAGTATATCAGAGTGAAACGAACAAGAACGAATGTAGGCGGGGCTTGATTGTGTCTGTCGGGAGTTGATTGGATGGTGGTGGTTTGCTATTGGTGGATCTCATGTGAGTGACATTTAATAAATGCTTAACTATAAACTTCTTATTTAACCTTTATTTCTTGGTTTGTGCAGAAGAAGAAGGGCGGCATGGAGACGGATGACTTCAGAGCCTGTCTGATCTCTATGGGTTATGATCTGGTAAAATGACTACAACAAAAACAAACGTGTTCAAATGTTCCTCATGTTCAATATGATTTCTGTAACTGGGTGATGATTATATGAACATCTCACGTGACACCAGCAGATACTCACATGTGCGTTTCATGAATGTTCCTCTGCGTTCCTGCAGGGTGAAGCCGAGTTTGCGCGGATCATGTCTTTGGTGGATCCCAACGGTTCCGGTCGGGTGACGTTTCAGGCTTTTGTGGACTTCATGACCCGTGAGACCGGAGACACGGACACCTCGGAGCAGGTCGTCGCCTCCTTCAGGATCCTGGCTGCGGATAAGGTGCGTAAACACACTAAATTTTAGATTTATGCATTTTATTTGCATATAAATGTCCATCTATTTGGATAGTAGTTTTAAAATAAACAAATGAATAAACTTAATATGATGCATTTTTGCCAGTCATGCGTACGTCATGTCGTGTAACTATTTGCATCTATTTAAATATTCATGTTTTTTTCTAAATGCATTTAGAATCAACTTGGGCTCAATGTCAGTTTCATGTAGGACTGAGAAATTAACTCTTTCCCCGCCAGCATTTTAATTTTTGATCATTTTCACAAAAACTCCCCAGAATATTTTGTCATTAAAATAAATAAAAACAGAGTCTCTTCTTTTAAACAACAACAAATAAACATTTTATTCTTGCTTCATGCATTATTTCTCTATTAACTCTTGTATGTGGGTTAATAAAAGCAACATTTTAAACAAAAACATAAGATACAAAAAAAGAAAGATTGTCTTGATGGGATTCAGAACGATGATCAAAACACGGACGGAGCAGATGGAGATTTCATTCGGAAATGGACGTGACATGCAGGAAAAAAATAGTAGGCTGAATTGTGCGCATGATTTATAAATCGAAGGAACGGAATAGTAAATCGTCCACATGTTTTAGTAAATTGAGGTAACGAATCAGTAAATCATGCGCACAATTTAATTTTCTTTCTCGCATGCGGGGCTGTTATTAATGATTTACATGAGCGTCAGCAATCGCTTGTTTCTGCTTCTTCTGTATTTTGATTTGGAGATTCTTTCTGAAGATGTGTAACAGCGCCCCCTAGTGCACAACAGTGACAACATGCTGGAAAATTCTGTCAATGGTGGGGAAAGAGTTAAATTTATTAGTTTATGTGCACTTTATTTTACAGTACGTGCACTTACACGTACTTACCTACGAAAGTAGTGGATAACAAGGCAACTACATCAGGTGTAGGTTCAGGTTTAGTACCCAGTTATTACCCAGTTATTGCAATTAGTACAAATAAAGTGCTACTGTTAATGTTAAAACTGTGTAATCCAACTGGATGAATCTTTTTAGTTGGTGCTAATTAAACCACATTTCAATACCTTACATAATCCATACGCAATTTCATCCGTTCCAGCCGTACATTCTGATGGATGAACTCCGTCGGGAATTGCCCCCGGAGCAGGCGGAATACTGCATCGCTAGGATGCCTCCGTATAACGGACCGGATGGAGTGCCGGGGGCTTTGGACTACACGGCGTTCTCCACGGCCCTGTACGGAGAGAGCGACCTCTAGCGGTCTGGAGCCCAAATCAATCAACACTGCATGTGTGCGTTTCTCTCTTCTCTCTTGATTCTGGCCGTGATGATCCTTCATGTGCGTAATATCCAAGAACAGTTACTGAAATGAAAAAGTGTGCTTCCTTTCAAAATAAACAATTTTAGGCATTGCATTTTGATCGCAGATTTGTGTGAATTATACCGTTGGGTCCAAAAGTCTGACACCATTCAATTAATATATATATATTTTTTCATTCAGTTTTAGGATTTTAAGATAATTAAAGCAAGGTAAAATAAAAATACTTTTTATTTTTCCTTGGTTTAACCCTTCTGTGCTGTTCGGGATGTTTTCATCCACTATGGGGAATTTTTGAGTCTTAATTTGGCCATAACTTTCTCCGTGTTTCAGCAAATGGAATGATTTTTGGTGACAAATCTTATTTTGACACATATTTTGGGAAAATGCTTTGAAAATGTTCAAAAACTCAATAGTATTCTGTGGGCAAATTCACGACCCTTTCGTTATGATTTTAACTGCTTTAAAAATGTATCAGATAAATATTTTTTATCCTCAGTCCTGATCAAAACTACTAAATTTAAAAAAAAAAAAATCAGGATTTTAACTCTTTAATTGCCAAATTCATAAATGATGTCACTGATTTGGGAAAAAACATGTCAAAGATTAGAAACAACATTGGCTTTGATGCGTTGTTAGTTTTTGTGCAGCATCAGATTTTAACGTTTTAAAGAGTTAAAATCCTGATTTTTTTTTTTAAAATTTAGTAGTTTTGATCAGGACTGAGGTTGATTAATAGATTTAAGCAAAAAAAATTGAAAAAAATATTTATCTGATACATTTTTAAAGCAGTTAAAATCGTGCCTGAACATAACGAAAGGGTCGTGAATTTGAACTGCACAAGGGTTAAATATTTTAAAATCTGACTACCATTTTTGTAATGGTAATTTTTTTTTTTTTCGGCACACATTTCGATTAAAGTAATATTTCTAATTGGTCAGTGAAGCTCATGCTCTTTGCTGGAGAACATGATCATGTCAGAGACATCAAATAATAACATTCTCAAAAACATATTCATATTTCAGTTATAAAATCAAAAAAGATATTATTGAGTTTTGCATGCGTCATGGAATCAATAATTAGTGCTCTCAGACTTTTGGACACACTGATGATGTTCATCTCTTCAGACTGAAGGATCTTCAGCTCATTTCAATGGAACACAAACTTAAAATGTTGAATTATGAAACGCTTGGTTAGCAATGGCTGGTTATGGCCACTGCAAATAAATTTAAAGCCTTTTCTTTTGTTCCAGTAAAAATGACTAACCTTTATAAAACAAGATACATAAGTTTTACCCGTTTTTCACTTTGTCTCAAACAAGTGAAAAATTGTGCCAATGCAACTTTACACTGAAACATTAAAGATATATCACAAACAGATCTCACTGCCTTTGCTTTTCAAGTAAATGTGTATTGTGTATTTTTTTTGTTCAAAATTAACAACATTTAAATAATGAATCAATACATCCGTCAATCCTTCTTCCAAAACGTGTTTTTGTCTAACCTCGATTCACTGTGGAGAGTCTATCAGAAGAGGATTTCAGAGCTGACGGGATGGTTTTCGCGGGAAATCATGCGTCACTCGCGCGTGCGCGTGTCGTCATAAACAGAGTCGGCTCGCAAAACCAGAACGCGACGGAGTTCGTAATAAAACAAAAATCAACAGAACTAATGGATTTGAACGCGTAGATGATGGCGTAAGGTGTTTTATTGAACTGATAAATTGTTAACCGAGACAAAAATCATGCCGTTGTGTATTTAAAGCTGCAGTCCTGACTTTCCTAGCGGTTAATGAGCAGTACTGCATGCGGATGAACATTGTAGCCGGAACTACTTCTCTGTTTATGACTGAGTCACGGTCGAATATAAACACGAATTATAAGAGTATTCAGGATAATAAAACACGGTTTGGAAAATGGATTCATTATATACACCAGTAACAGTGTACCTTTAAATAAATAAACCCCAAATAACATCCACGTTTTGTACTTTATCATGTACTTAGCTACACTACCTGATTATTATTGTTTATTATTATAATGATTGAGTCGATCAAAATGTGAACATTTATCACTTCCAATAGCCGATCAGTTGTTGTTTGCAAAATTTCAAGATGATTAGCAATAAAACGATAAAATACAACCAGACAATATGTAAGCAAAGATATTCAGCGTTTGATGTAATCATTAAACAAAACCCGCTTTGAACCTGCATGTTTTATTTTGATCTGTACTGATGCTAAATGTTCACCTTGTACAAGGAACAAATACACAATAAAATCACAATAAAACCTCCCACTTTTGCTTCTGTGAGAATCAGGTCTGGCTTTTCTCTGACAAACACCCTTCTTTAGGACAAACCAAATAAAAGAGACACGACACGGGAGGGTCACACTCGACTATGATTACAGGAACATCGATCTAGGCGATAGAAACCTACCAGAGTTGGACATTTGTTCTTAAATTCTCAGTTTTTGAAACGGCGTAAACCATGAGATGTCGCTTTATAAAAATACTAACATGAGCGAAACAGCGAAGAGAAAATATGCAGATCATCTGTATTCATTTGCAACGATTTTTGTTGGAGGAGAATGAAAAATTGTCAATGTGTGACGTTTTCCTGAGTCGTATAGCGTGATGGAGCCGATGTGAACCAGCAGCAGAGGCCGAAACCAAAAACTCACAATATATAAAACACGAAATGACCTTCATCTAAACATCATCATCAACCGTTCGTTAACAGAGACGATGAACAGAAACACAAACAAAACACACGAGAAATATTTTGACGGTTCACTCCTTGGCTAAAGTCTGAGAGCCCAGGCCAATCAGAGCAGAGCGCTGAGCTGTCAATCATCCTGATGGATGGGTCAGTGGGCGTGGCTTTCTGATGTCAATTAAATTATTCACACTTAAGAAAAAAAAAAAGAAACATGTCAAACTAACAAACTCCATTGTGTTGATGGAATGTAAAAGTGTCCGATAAAACAGCGTGCTGCAGTCACATGACCAAAACATCCTCCAAAGCGGTATAAAGAAACGTTAAGAGGTGGAGATATCAGTCTGTAAAGTTCCTCTCACGTGGCGTAACAGTCTGCGTGTGTGTGTGATGCTAATGCTATTGCTCGGTCAGGTGTTCTCTGCTCTCTCCGTGTTTGGAGGGCTGCTTCGGGGACGGCGTCTGTGACGGGTGGTTCCCCGCGGGCAGTGAGTGGGTCACCGACACCAGACCCTCCAAACCCGTCGGGACGCCCGCTGCTGCCACTCCGACCATTCCTGATGGGAACCTGTGGGAGAGGGAAAAGGTCACCGTATGGAAATATCACATGAGTTATGAAAATGGGCTAACAGGAAAGTTAGGGGGAAAAAAGATCAAGATCCTTGGAATGAATCACTATAGATGTGGATCTCTATAGAGGAACGTTGGTCCATCAGAGATCTTCAGCGTTTACCTGCTCTTGCTTTAGGCATTGATTTTGTCTTGGGGGGCGGAGCCGGTCGTGATGGCGTGCAGTGATTGGTTGACTTGGCTGCGTGAGAGAAGCAGACGGGGGCGGGGCTCAGAGTTAAACTCATGTCATGTGACTGTGAGAGGGTGGAGCTTACAGGGTTTTAAGCGCTAATTATTCATGATGATGATGTTATTTGGATTGTGTTTGAGGAATGAAGGTTAAAGAGTTCGTTCACCCACTCTCCGTCATGTCGTTCCACACCTTCGTTCATCTTCACAACACAAATGAAGATGTTTTTGATGAAATCCGAAGGTTCAGTGAGTCTCTATTGACACTTTCAATGTCCAGAAAGACACTAAAACATAATTAAAACAGGTCATGTGACTACAGTGGTTCAACCTTAATGTTATAAAGTGACGAGAATACTTTTTGTGTGCCAAAAAAACTAAATAATAACTTTATTAAACAATATCTAGTGATGAACGATTTCAAAACACTGAAGCTTTACGAATCTTTTGATATGAATCTTTTGATTCGAATCTTTTGTTTCAAATCAGTTGAATGATTTCAGTAAACGAGGCTTCAATTTCAATGGTTCGAACCACTGATTCGAATCAAAAGATTCATAAAGCTTCAGTGTTTTGAAATCGTCCATCACTAGATATTGTTGAATAAAGTCGTTATTTTGTTTTTTTGGCGCACAAAAAGTATTCTCGTCTCTTTATAACATTAAGGTTGAACCACTGTAGTCACATGACCTGTTTTAAATATGTTTTAGTATCTTTCTGGACATTGAAAGTGTCAATAGAGACTCACTGAACCATCAGATCTCATCAAAAATATCTTCATTCGTGTTCTGAAGATGAACGAAGGTCTTACGGGTGAAAAACGACACGAGGGACTGAAGTTTAATTTTTGGGTGAACGAACCCCTTAAGCATCAGCACAGGATGATTGTGTCGTACCTGTAGGTGGCGCCGTTGAGCTCAGGATGAACCTGTTGCTCCATCAATCCCCAAGAACCCGAGGACACGAAGAACTCCTTATTAACGCAGTTCCTCAGACTGTCTGGAATACGACCTGAGACGCACAGAGAGACGCTTTTAATCTCCATCGAATCATCAGACGGCAATTTTAGTTCGTTCGCAAAACGTTACGATATTATCGTCAAGTTACATACATACAATATACTCAGGTAAAACGTTACGCTAATCTAAACCATTTTGTCTCCAAATTGAACTATATAATCCTCAGTCTGTAATCTGATAAATACGACTTTAAGGATTGAAGATATTATGAAGTTATAAACATTAACATCATGAATTCATGTGACTTGAATATTGAGTAACTTGACATAAATACCATTTCCGTCCACCTATTTTTAACCCTTCTGTGCTGTTCGGGATGTTTTCATCCACTATGGGGAATTTTTGAGTCTTAATTTGGCCGTAACTTTCTCCGTGTTTCAGCAAATGGAATGATTTTTGGTGACAAATCTTATTTTGACACATATTTTGGGAAAATGCTTTGAAAATTTTCTCAACAGTACTCTGTGGGCAAATTCACGACCCTTTCGTTATGATTTTAACTGCTTTAAAAATGTATCAGATAAATAATTTTTTTGCTTAAATCTATTAATCAACCTCAGTCCTGATCAAAACTACTACATTTAAAAAAAAAAAAATCAGGATTTTAACTCTTTAATTGCCAAATTCATAAATGATGTCACTGATTTGGGAAAAAACGTGTCAAAGATTAGAAACAACATCGGCTTTGATGCGTTGTTAGTTTTTGTGCAGCATCAGATTTTAACGTTTTAAAGAGTTAAAATCCTGATTTTTTTTTTTAAATTTAGTAGTTTTGATCAGGACTGAGGTTGATTAATAGATTTAAGCAAAAAAATTTGAAAAAAATATTTATCTGATACATTTTTAAAGCAGTTAAAATCATAACGAAAGGGTCGTGAATTTGAACAATGCACAAGGGTTAATGCAAATATTGGAATATCCATATAAAAAAATGCTGACAAAGATGCGCACAAAGAAGAACAATTGACGTGGATAATATTTTATGCGATAAGTAGACGTGCGCATAAACTAAAAGCACATTTGCCGAATAAATCCCTCGATGCGCCTCAGCAGAGGCTGTGATTGGATAATCAGGAGCGTGAGATCACATGACAGCGTTGATTGTGTTTCGTCTGCTTTATGATGGAGGAAAAAAGAGCCCGATAGCAGCCACTTATATTTTTATAACTGATGGTTTTGTTCTCTTGAACAGACGGGATGGAAACACCCAAACAATATATGATATTCCATATATTTTGCATCCAATTAAAACCAGCTCATTAATGACAGATGATTAGTCTATGGGACGTCCTGTGATGTACCTGTGATGGCTCTGCGTATCTCCGTAGCGGCGGCTTCTCTCATCTCCAGAGACGCTTGTTCGCTGTACCAGGCCGTGTGAGGCGTACAGATCAGGTTAGGGGCGTCTTTCAACGAACCCTGAGCAAAACTACACACACACACACACACAAAATAGACTTTTGTTAGAAATCATTTAAGAATTCAGTGCGACATAAATATAAACTTATGCTCTGTGCACAAAGAGTTACGCTATCGCTCAAAAGTCTGGAAACATTACGATTTATAAAGTTGTTGAAAAAGGTCTCTTCAGCTCACCAAAGCTGCTTTTATTTGATCAAAAATACAGTAAAAAATGTGAAATATTATTATAATGTAAATCATCTGTTTTCTATGTGAATATATAGTAAAATATAATTTATATCCAGTGATCAAAGCTGAATTTTCAGCATCATTACTCCAGTCTTCAGAGTCACATGATCCTTCAGAAATCGTTCTGATAGGATGATTTCATGATCAACAAACATTATTAGTGTTGAAAACATATATTAAAGCTAAAAATCAAATAATATAACTTAAACTTATGCTAAAATTAAACATCTATAAATAAAAAATGCCAGTTTTAGTAAGCGCCGATAGCCTCGTGGGCAGCACCGACGGACAGCGCCTCTAGCGATTCGAGTTCGATTCCCGGCTCAATCCCGTTCCCCTCGCTCCACCCCATCGCCTATCCAATAAAGCCATAAAAAGGCCAAAAACATTATTTTAATAAAATGTCACCAAAAATTCATCCAATCAGAACATTATTCCCTCCTCAAAAGGACAATTCAAGTGCACATTTTTGTACAGAAGATTTGATCCAAAACATGTTTCTTGTTTAAGTTGAAGGATGTGACGTCACCTGAAGGGTTCGGTCTCGTGAACGTCGAGAGCCGCTCCGCGTATCCGGCCCTCCTTCAGCGCCTGAGAGAGAGCCTTCTCATCCACCAGACCTCCTCGCGCCGTGTTCACCAGGAACGCACCCTGACGCATCTAACACACACACACACACACACACACACACACACGGGTGTAATGATCCTGTTTCTCCAGAGGGAGGCAGTAGCAGCTTTGGTATCATTGGCTCGT
>CM076068.1:29415000-29422500 GCA_038088235.1 Zacco platypus | reverse complement strand
ATAGAGTTTGTGTGAGTGAGTGTGTGTGTTTGTGAGTGTGTGTGTGTGTGTGTGTGTGTGTGTGTGTGTGAGTGAGTGTGTGTGTTTGTGAGTGTGTGTGTGTGTGTGTGTGTGTGTGTGTGTGTGTGCGGATATTCAATATCCAGCAGCCGTTCCATTTACAACCCATGAATTATTCACACTGACCTCCATCCAGAGACGGAGACGCACGTTTCATATCCAAACTCAACACTGACGCTGCTGAAATCATCATTAAACGCTCTCAAACGTGTGTTTAAAAGCGTGAAAACGCACGTCCGTCCCGTTGAGGAATCCTGTGTGATCTAAACTCAAGATTACATAACCACACACACACACACGCGTCTTTAATCTTTTTGTCTTTCAGCAGGACACATGCTGAATATAAACACTCGCATTAGCTAATTAACCCTTCGCTACCCACAATGCACCGCAGCCGCAGGTGTTCTCGGCGTCAACAGGATCCGGTCACGTGTCTCGCACACACACACGCACGCACACGTGTCACTGACCTGCGGCGTGATCCATCCGGGCGGCGGGACGTGCTGCGGTCAGATTGGTCGGTGTGTGTCTGCCGGTGAGCAGCAGACGCTGCTCTGTATAACCGCACCGTTAATAAACTACTTATGAAACCAACCAACCGAGAGAGTTTAAGACGAGCGACAGCCACCGCAGAGCACCGCCCACTCAACACACACACACACACACACACACACTATTGTGAAATGAGTTTGCCATGCATTCGTTATGATGATAGCCTGAACACAAATCTATGGCAGTTTCCTTTTTCAACATTATTTGAACCACATTTCAACACTGAAGGTTGTTTTCCACAACAGATCTGCCACCAACGTCCTGAACACCAGCCACCTTCGGCCTGACAACGTTTAAAAGCTCCAAAGAAACTTCATGAATCATCAGTTTATCTGCAGATTCTTCATGGAAACTATCCTGAAGCACTTCACTTGTAAATTCTCGCCCCAAAAAAAGTCAAGTGAGTTTTCTAGAGACTCGCGGTGTGTCTCCAGTCCAGAGACTAACGCGCTTTCAGAGGACCGTGTCTCTGCATATCCTATTATCACTAATGAGATTTTAGGCTTTAAGACTCTGATTAGGCCTTCAGTGAGGTACAGCGCTCAGCTGAAACTGTAACACACACACACACAGCTGAATAAACAGAGGGAAAACACTTGCTGAATGTCAGCAAGTAAAATACAGTAAATAATTCCTCAAACTTCATATCTCATATGTGATTCATTTGATAGAATTTTCCAAAACATTATGGGTTAAATACGCTCTAAAAAACCAAGTTGGGCTAAAAATGGACAAACCCAGTGATTGGGTTGTTTTGACCCAGCAGTTGGGTTAAATGTTTGAAAATGCTAAAAAAAACAAAAAAACAATGTTGGGTTAAAAACAACCCAAGCTGGGTTAAAAATGAACAAACCCAGTGATTGGGTTGTTTTGACCCAGCAGTTGGGTTAAATGTTTGAAAATGCTAAAAAAAAAAAAAAAAATGTTGGGTTAAAAACAACCCAAGCTGGGTTAAAAATGGACAAACCCAGTGATTGGGATGTTTTGACCCAGCAGTTGGGTTAAATGTTTGAAAATGCTAAAAAAAAAAAAAAAAAAAAAAAAAAAAATGTTGGGTTAAAAACAACCCAAGTTGGGTTAAAAATAAACAAACCCAGTGATTGGGTTGTTTTGACCCAGTAGTTGGGTTAAATGTTTGAAAATCCTAAAAAAAAGGTTGGGTTAAAAACAACCCAAGCTGGGTTAAAAATGAACAAACCCAGTGATTGGGTTGTTTTGACCCAGCAGTTGGGTTGAATGATTAAATGTTTGACCCAACCCGCTGGCTCAATTTTATTTAACTCAACTATTGTTTAGAAATTACTATATTGCTCGCTTAAAATTAACCCAAAATATGTTGAAATACTAAATAAAGGAACATTTATTAATAAATAATAATTAAATAATAAACATTTATTAAATTGCATATTAATAAATGTTCACCTTTTGATTATTACTGTTGCCTCTAGTCATTATGTGTCTGATTTTTTAATTTCCAACATATTTTGGATTCATTTTAAGCCAGGCATATAGTCGTTTTTGAACAATAGTTGAGTTAAATAAAACTACCCAGCATGTTGGGCAAACATTTAACCCAACCGCTGGGTTAAAACAACCCAATCACTGGGTTTGTCCATATTTAACCCAACTTGGGTTGTTTTTAACTGTTTTAGAGTGTAGGCTTCATTTTGATCTTCTGGCAGTGACACTGGTGCTTCTTGAAAATATGAATACATAAAAAATTAGGCTTAAAATGATAAAACACACAAATGTATAGAAAACACAGTCACTACTCATTCATGCACTGGCAGTGAGCAACACGCACAGGCTCAAGGTCAGTTAAAAACTTTCTATATTCCTTAAGCTGCTGCAAAGAGTTTCCTACATGTTTATGGAGGCGAGTCTATTCAGGAAGTTCAGCTGGGATCACAAACACTGAATCCCACTAGAAAGGGCATATAAATAGTCTCCTGATCTAAAAACAGAGCTCTTAGCCAAATCTGCTTTGCACATCCAACGTCTACTGCTGGAAACGGTGTATTTCAGAAAGCGTGACAGCCTCAATATTTCGCATTTACAGTCTACATCATCCATACTGTAAATACACAGAAAGAGAGCTGGGAACTATAGAGTACATCTGAAAGAATAAACAAACACATGAAGGTAAAACTAGTGGCTACAGCCAAGAGAAATGTAGGGACAAGCGAACAAGACAGAAGGTCATTACTTGTGTCAGGAGAAGCCATGGTGGATACGATGACCGGAGGTCCGGTTCGTCGGGTCAGCTTGTTGTTAGGATTAACGGTCTGATGCTGGAGGGCCGAAGATGCCGGAAGGACGGCACTCTCCGCAGGCGCCGCTCCCTTCCGCAGTAACTGCGGGCTGTGATGTGGGCTATGAGCAGGAGAGATAGGAGGTAGGTTCGGAGGACGCTTCATCAGCTCCATGGGAGAGTACGTACTGGAGAAGGTCTTGGGTGCTGCTCCCGGGATGTTCATAGGGTGTTGTTGAGCGGACATGGCGAGGCCGGTGTGGGCGTTGTACATCGATAGCGGTCGTGGTTGAGGTAGCACAGTGCCGTAACCGCCCGGACTGACCGGAAGACCTCCGATCGGGCGAGCCGCTGGGTAGGTTGTGGTTTCCAGTAGATGCTGAGAGGGAGCGCTGCTCGGCCGGCGACCCAAAAACTCTCCCATCCTGGGGGAAACGGACTGCAGGGCGCTGGGAGGCGGATGGATGAGGTGAGAGTCCATGTTGAGAGCCTGCGGTTGCATGTAGAGATCACTGCGGTGGCTGAAGCTGTTGGAGCGACCCCGCATACCTGCGCCACCCGTCGCGCCCGTCTTGCAATTGAGAACCACTCTGGACAGCACACGTACCTGGCCTAGATTGGGAGCCACGGAGCGGATATCGTGGTCTTCCATCATGCTGAGCATGGCAGTTGAATCAAACCCCTGCTGGAGGAGAAGAGTTATGGTGCTTTCAGACAGACCCTCGGAACGCAGGAGAGACAGAAACCCCGGATCCACGTTCCTCTTGGGGTCGGCCACCGAAGGGTGGTGGCCGGGCATCCCGCCGGTCAGAGGAGCTGGTGCGGCGCCTGGATCGTAAGCAGGGTCGTAGGGCATCCTTTGAGTGGCTACGGAGCCATAAGCCTGGTTCCCTCGAGTCCCATCCATGCCCGAAGCTGTGGGGTCCACCACTATGCAGGTGGAGGCCGGCTGACAGGACTCCAGAGGGAAGCCGTTGACGTCACCGTAAACCGAGTGTTCGCCCGGATACCTGGAGTCGATGCCGAAGCAAGCGGGTGAAGCGGCTCTACTGCGAATACGCTGACTGTCTGGGATCATCTTGACGGCCAGAGAATCCCTGTACAAGCGGCTGATCTCATGAGCCGAGGGCGGGGGAGGAGGGGGTGGAGGTGGAGGGGGTGGAGGAGGAGGAGGAGGACCGGGCGTAGGACCAGGAGTAGCCGCTCTAGCTTGCCCTTGATCCCAGGCAGTCCTGACCCCTCCTGCAAGGCCATAATGCGAGCCTGATCTGCTCAGCATGTGCTGGTTTCCCTTGTAATAGCCCTGAAGATCTTCAGGAGGCTGGGCCGAGAGAGCAATATCAAAGGGGTAGTAATCCGGAGGAGGAACGGTGCCTCGGACAGCCATGAAGTTCCTGCAGAGGTTGTTAGATTCAGTGGAAGCAAGCCATTCGTTTCCACGAGTCCCTCGTGTCCGAGTACAGCACAGACTAAAAGCCGAGCGGTTAGTGAGCGCAGGCACGGGTGTGGAAAGAGGAGAGGACGGTTGTGAGGAGGGGAAAAAAAGCAGGTGTTTGATTTCACTTCTCATGTTTCCCAGCGAAGGTGTGCGAGGGAAGCTAACATTTCACCTGATCACTAGCCGACATTTCTTTTTTGCCTCGCTCGAGGTCATGCTATCATGTGACTGGCAGGTAATCGCTGAATTATTTAGCCCTGGAAACATAAGCGAGTCAGACAGAAGAAGAATAGGACAACACAAGGGCTCAGTAACACAAACTTACCAACTGAGCCACACAGGACGGATTCTGGGTGCTCACAGCCATTGGGATTTGATTCGGAGACAAATGTAATGGTGGAAAGATGCAAAAAGAGAGAAAACAGAAGGACAACGCCTTGGCGGAGGGCTCATGCTAATCCAGTGGGGTTTATCCTTCCCTACTGTCCCCACTACAGCCATGAGAGATTAGTCCAAATAAAACCAACTTAATGCCACTGTCCCCATGACAAACACTCAAACTGTCATCTCATCCTGTGTCTCACTGTCGAACATGAACGGACTGATGTCCTTTTAAAAAGCACAAACATAAGATTAGCATTGGAAGAGCAGCATTTGTAGATGTTAAAACTGTGATAAGCACATTGTATTCCATAATTAAGCCCAAATTACTCCGAAGGTCTATATTGCTTTAAGGAAAAACGAAATATTGAAAATGTGTCTTTTTCACCCCGATTTCCTAAGGAGTGATGTAAGGGACAATGTGAAGAGTAAAATAATTCAGTCGTCCAACGCTGACGGCAAACAAGTCTCTCAAAGTCTAACACCACCAGCTGCCCTGTAGTCCATTTCTCCCCGTGTGTCTCCGTCCGTCCGCTGTATGAACATTCACACGCAGTGACGGGTCGGTTCAGCAGCGTCATGACAAATAGTTCACAATCCTTCCAGAGTCCAGAAGTATCTGCAATAACGGCCCAACAAACATGAACCAATCTGACAGCGCTTCCCTGGAAATAGAGCCGATCCTAAAGGCTCAAAATAAACACATGTAGACAAAAAAAATCTCCAGTGAGTGTCACAGTATTAAACTGATACGATCACTGCGCTTTTCTGCCAAAGAACAATGCTATAGAAAGATTATATAAACATTTAACGATCTTTTTATAATATTCATGCACCTTTTATGTCTGAAATCAGAATTTCTCATTTTTAATTGGTAGCATTTGCTATTTCTTTTCTATGGAAACTAAAAAAAATAAAAAAGGTAATTTATCTTACAATTGCGAGATTTAAAAAGTCAGAATTGTAAGTTATCACGCAATTCTGACTTTATAACTCGTAATTCTGACTTTATTTCATGCAATTCTGACTTTATATCTCACAATTCTGACTTTTTATCTCGGAATTCTGACTTTATATCACACAATTCTGACTTTATAACTCGCAATTCTGACTTTTTATCTCGCAATTATGACTTTATATCACGTAATTCTGACTTTATATCTCGTAATTCTGACTTTATATCTCGCAATTCTGGCTTTATATCTCGTAATTCTGACTTTATATCTCGCAATTCTGACTTTATATCTCGTAATTCTGACTTTATAACTCGCAATTCTGACTTTTTATCTCGCAATTCTGACTTTATATCTCGTAATTCTGACTTTATATCTCGTAATTCTGACTTTATATCTCGTAATTCTGACTTTATATCTCGCAATTCTGACTTTATATCTCGTAATTCTGACTTTATATCTCACAATTCTGACTTTATATCACACAATTCTGACTTTATATCACGTAATTCTGACTTTATATCTCGTAATTCTGACTTTATATCTCGCAATTCTGACTTTATATCTCGTAATTCTGACTTTATATCTCGTAATTCTGACTTTATATCTCGCAATTCTGACTTTATATCTCGTAATTCTGACTTTATATCTCGCAATTCTGACTTTATAACTCACAATTCTGACTTTATATCTCGTAATTCTGACTTTATATCTCGCAATTCTGACTTTATATCTCGCAATTCTGACTTTATATCTCGCAATTCTGACTTTTTATCTTGGAATTCTGACTTTATATCACACAATTCTGACTTTTTATCTCGCAATTCTGACTTTATATCTCGCAATTCTGACTTTATATCTCGCAATTCTGACTTTATATCTCGCAATTCTGACTTTTTATCTTGGAATTCTGACTTTATATCACACAATTCTGACTTTTTATCTCGCAATTATGACTTTATATCACACAATTCTGACTTTATATCACGTAATTCTGACTTTATATCTCGAAATTCTGACTTTATAACTCGTAATTGTAAGAATAAAAGTCAGAGTTGTCATAATTACACTGATAGCGGCGCTCAGGAAATATCAAGAGACCAGCACTTCTTACGATGAAGTGTACGGAAAATTGCAACGAAACTAAAACTGCCAGTAGGTGGCGGCAAATCATCGTCTTAAACAATTAGTTCAATCATTCACTCAAATGATTCCTTCAAAACGCAGACTCTCTCAGTTGTTCAGACGCTGCTCGCGATCCCCGTTTAAAGTGAAATGGGTGAAACACAGCAAACGCCTCTACTGACTGTGACTGCAGTGTATAAATTAAGGTTTAAACTGCTGCTGGGACTTTTAACACTCTAACAAGAGCCTGGAGAGGCAAACACATGTCAGAGATTCACAGCTGCAGAGCAACATCTGCCGACGGGCCGAACGGCTGCTTTAACCACAGCAGCGTGTGATCGGCTCTTCTATCCTCACATCGCCTGCTGCTCAAACCCTCCTCGCAGGCAACCTGCCACAAGCGGCCCATGCCGAAGCCAGATGGAGCAACAGACGGGACGTGCAAAGACACCATGAGACGAGAGGAGACTGAAACTCACTTCATCTAGACCCCTCAGGCCTGTAATAACGGGGCCACAGTGAGGTTTTCTCTCCAAAAACCCATCCGAGCCGTTGGTAGCGTGTGCAACAGACGTGCCAGATTGGCGTTTTCCCTGCAGCGCTGCTCTCTATCGGATCGTTCCCTGCAGTTCCTCTGATTAAACTATCTGCGCTCCATCTCCATACCGCGGGCAGGCAAGATTATGCAGATACATCTCAACCAGTGTAATGATTTAATCATGAGTGTCATCCAGCCCGAG
>CM076068.1:29392500-29412500 GCA_038088235.1 Zacco platypus | reverse complement strand
CGAGACTCACTTCACTCTCCGGCAGCAGATGACCAGATCTCAGGTCAAACAAAACTCACACTTTCAGAAAAACAGCTTCTGGGTTTGTGGACTATGATCACAGTAAATCCGACTGACTCTCGACTGCTTCGCTTCGGGACACGTGAGGAACACGAGGATGTTCAGGAGCAAACACACATTCATTTGTCAGAAGAATAGTTGATGTGTGTGAATAATTTAAAAGGTCAAACCACCTGCAGCCTGAAATCCTCTTTAGACGTTCCAGCGTCTCGTTTCACACGCAGAAAATGAGGAAATGGAGGAAGAAAGATGTGATTTCAATAGTGTGTGTGTGTGTGTGTGAGAGTGTGTGTGTGAGAGTGTGTGAGAGTGTGTGTGTGAGAGTGTGTGTGAGTGTGTGTGTGAGAGTGTGTGTGAGTGTGTGTGTGTGTGTGTGAGAGTGTGTGTGTGAGAGTGTGTGTGAGTGTGTGTGAGTGTGTGTGTGTGTGTGTGTGTGTGTGTGAGAGAGTGTGAGTGTGAGTGTGTGAGAGTGTGAGTGTGTGAGTGTGAGTGTGTGTGTATGAGTATTCCCTACGTTATGGGGACCAAATGTTTTGTTGGTCCCCATGAGGAAACAAGCTTATAAATCATACAGAATTATCTTTTTTGAAAATGTAAAACAGCAGAACATTTTGTGTGATGGGTAGGTTTAGGGGTGGGGGGTGTAGGGGGACAGAATGTACAGTTTGTACAGTATAAAAACCATTACGCCTATGGAATGACCCCATAAACCATGAAAACACAACGTGTGTGTGTGTGTGAGTGAGTGTGTGTCTGTATAGGTGTATGTGTGTGTGTGTGTATATGTGTGTGTGTGTGTGTGTGTGTGTGTGCTTGTTTTCATGATTTATGAGGACACAAATATGTATAATGTCATGGGTATAACAATGGTTTTATGACGTAAACATGTTTTATGAGGACATTTCATGTATCCTCATATTTCAAATAGCTTTAAAAACACTAAACAATATTTTATTAAAAATGTAAAATAGCAGAACATTTAGTGTGATGGGTAGGTTTAGGGGTAGGGGTAGTGTAGGGGGGCAGAATGTACAGTTTGTACAGTATAAAAACCAATGGAATGACCCCATAAACCATGAAAACACAACATGTGTGTGTGTGTGCGAGAGAGTGCACCAGAATCCAGTAGCTGTGTGAATTAAGACTCAATCCACTATGTATTTTCACCCTGTTGTGTGTAAATGCTGTAAAAAGGTTGTAAAACTACACAGAACGATGAAGAGCACGAGGTGAAGCGCTGCTGTGAGCCGCTGCAGTACCAGCAGGATTAAAGTGCTGATCTCCAACAAAAGAGAGAAACAGCCATTCATCACAGCAGCGTTGAGTTATGAACACAGAAACACAGACTTCATTACCAGATTAACCAGTCCAGAATCCCTCATCATCATCATCATCATCACACTGGGGTTCAAATCATGAAGATGAAGCGCGTCGTTTCAACAAACAGATCGACTGTGTCACAATTAATTCAGCAACTAATTGAAAGAACATCATTTGATGAATTACATCTACACAAACTCCTCTTTCATTTCACGTAAAATGATGTTTACTCTCAGAACGTGCAGCGTTAATTACTACAGCTGAGATTTGTGAATGAGCTGCAGTCTATAATGAACCTCATTTACATAAAAGAAGGCGTGTCTGTGCTGAAAAGAATTACAACGAATATGATTATTGCACACATGAAAGTATGGAAGTTTGTTTCCACCACGGAATAAAAAAATCACAGTTTTTAATCACAGTTTCAGATTATATCTCGCAATGTTGTTAATGAACACACACACACACACACACACACACACACACCAGCTCGTCATGTGACTCCTCTTTCTGTGGTTTTCACCAGTGGCCTCCGATTCAACTCTCAGAGGTCACGGGGTCAACGCGCTCTCACACGCTGAACACTCCCGTCACGGAGCCGAGTTTATTCTCCGGACTGCCACAAATCCAGACTGAGCCACAGCATTCCCAGGATGTGTGTGTGTGTGTGTGTGTGTGTGTGTGTTACATCAGAAGGAAATGCTTTAGGTCAAAATCATGGTTATAATTACAACTGAACTCGTTTCCTCTTCCGACATCGTTTTTTCCTGTATAAATCTGTGCTGCATAAAGTGCTGAATAAATAAACGTGACTTTACAAATGCAGACTCCTTCCTTCACTGCCAAACCCTCACGAGCAGCATCTCCTTGACCTGGGTCGTGACCTCTGTGAGGTCAAGGGTCGGCCATTGTCCCGTCAGACACAGTGACTCTTACATCCCCTCCTGAGAGACTGAGACCCCCGAACACGCTTTATTACGCTCAAGTGAAGCATGCGGGACGTTTTTATAGTGCTGTCGCAGCTGAAATATCTCCCCGCGCTGCTTCTTTTAGGCAAATTTACAAGCCGAGAGATTGAAAGAAAACCCGGGCCGAGAGGAGGAGGAAAACAGAGGCGAAACGAGCAGAAAATGAACGATTCCGCACGACACTGCAGACGTGAAATACACAGATCCGAGAGCCGAATTAACTCCACATCTCACACGCCGACTGAATAACGGCAGACGGAGGGAGAATCGAGTATCTCAACATTTTTATCTTGTCCTATTAAAGTGAAACCCCCTCCTTCCCTTCTGCGGCACATAAAACTGTCGTCCTGCCAGCTGATTTATTCACCCCGCCCAACTATTGCAACGCCTCCAATTAATTTTTTTGTTACCCGCGGTCTCTCCGGCCTGTAAATGTAATGAGACTGCAGCAGGGAAACTGCTGAGTCCAGTTAATGCACAGGACACTAATAACGGTGAGAGTCGGCCTGAAACAGAGAATGCAGTGAACACTGCCAGTGACGGGATTCATCCGATTCACTCCTGACCCCTGACGCCTCGACACACTGGACCGGTCCAACACACAAACAACCACAGCTCGGACTCTAAATCACCGGCTCTAATTCTGAAAACACACAAAATGTTTCATGTGCTTCATGGAGAGATTCTGAGCCAGTTACACACATTGATTAGTATGTTTTTAAAGCTATTGGAAATATCCTCATATTTCACGTTTAAGTTGTAATACCGGTGTCATACCCATGACATTATACACATTTGTGTCCTCATAAATCATGAAAACAAGCACACACACACACACACACACACACACAAAAACACAGACACACACACACACACAAATACACACAAAAACACATACACACACACACACACACACACACACACAAAAACACATACACACACACACACACACAAATACACACAAAAACACATACACACACACACACAGACACACAAATACACACAAAAACACATACACACACACACACACAAATACACACAAAAACACATACACACACACAAATACACACACACAAATACACACAAACACACACACACACACACACACAAATACACACAAAAACACATACACACACACAAAAATACACACAAAAACACATACATAAATACACACAAAAACACATACACACACACAAATACACACAAAAACACACACACACACACACACACAAATACACACAAAAACACATACACACACACAAAAATACACACAAAAACACATACAGTACACACACACACAAATACACACACACACACACACAAATACACACAAAAACACATACACACACACATACAAATACACACAAAACACATACACAAATACACACACACAAATACACACAAAAACACATACACACACAAAAACACATATATACACACACACACACACACACACAAATACACACAAAAACACACACACACACACACAAATACACACAAAACACATACAAAAATACACACAAAAACACACATACACACACACACACTAGGGCTACACGATTTATCGCACGATACGAAAAATAACCATGAACTTCAACGCAATTTTTAGTGCGATTTTGAAATCATGAAGCATGCGATTATTTTTTATGCGCAGCTTGTCAGTGAAGTACGGCTCCAAATGCTGATCCTTCTGAAAGAACAGCAAGTTTGAGTCGCTTATGATGTCAAACATCTTTCCAGACATGAGAAGCATTTATTAACATCTTTTCCAACAAAAGACAACATTTAATAACGTGTTTTTACTCCAAACTCACTTCGTAACGACAGCTGAGCTTCTGTGAGATCATGTGATTTCTTCAGTCGTGTGTTTATCAGTCATGTTTAATCAAACAGTGTTTCAATCTTCTGTTGATTCAGCGACAGCGATATGACACGTTATCTTCTTCTGCTGCAGGGCGTATAATGAGTTCCTGCGCATGAGCGCCCCCTGGCTTACAGATGGAGAAGCGTTTACTGCCGTACAGCTCTGACAAGCTGCGAACGAAATAATCGCAGGCTTTGCCAAATCATGTGCAATTTAATCCCGATAAATCGTGCAGCTCTAATTCACACACACACACATATGCACACATACATACTCTCACATGCACACACACACACACACACACAGAAGCTCTTTGACCTTGACCTCTTGACCTGAGGACCTGCAGAACATGACATCACTTCCTCAAAAATCCTCCTTAAAGAGACACACACTACGACACCGTCACATCAGTTCATCAAACACACTCACAAGACAACACCTGAAACACTCAACATCAACCGAGCGTTAAACAGCCTCCCGTTGCCATGGCGACAGCCTCCTGGTTGCTATGGCACCTGGCGGCGTGTGTCCTCACATCCCCTCTGAGGGCTGAAGATCAAAGCTCGGCGGCTCTTTGAACGGGACACACGAGGAGCGTCTGCTGATCATCTTCATCAGCAGTGGAAACACCTTCAAAGGCCTGACGGACTGACCAGAACGGCTCGAAGAAAGACTTTCTGTGCATATTTAACATCGCTGGATGCTGTGATTTCAATGTTTCACAGAATCATCTCTTTAATCAGAGACTCCCATCCCACAAGTGAAAAGGCAGCTATATTTTCCTGTATAAAGATCCCATTGATACTGAGAAACATGAATGTGTAAAATATTCCGTTTCTATTATATTACATCATTAAGTTTTTTTTACTCACTACCATAATGATTTTTTAAATTATTTATTTATTTTAATAAATAATTATCACAATATATTTAATTTATTTTATTTTTATATATTTTTTATTTTGATAAAACTTATTTTTTAATTTAAAATCAATTATTTATTTAGTTTAATCAAATGTATATATAAATATATATTAATATGTTTATTCAAATAATTTTTTTAAATTTATTTATATTTTTTTTATTTTAATCAAACTTAATTAATCCTATTATATACGTATATTTATTTAGATTTTGTGTTATTGATATCAGATGATCTAAAGGAGAGATACTGTATAATAAATGTATATAATTACACTTTTTTAAAATCACACTTTATGTATTTATCAAAAATCATTACTTTAATCAAATGTATATATTTATTTGTTATTGATTTAATTTTTATTGTTTATTTTGATTTTTTGTTTAAAAATGTTTTATATGTATATTTATATTATTTAAATCAAATCTGATTATTTCTTATATTTTTCTAATAAAAAGTAATTTTTTATTTTGATTATTTTTGTTTAAAACATTTTTATATGTATATATTTATTATTTATTTAAATCAAATGTGATTATTTCTGATCACTTTTAATAAAATGTATTTATTTATTTTGAATATTTTTGTTTAAACAGTTTTATATGTAAATGTTTATTATTGATTTAAATCAAATCTGATTTATTTTTATAATTTTTTTATTTTAATCCAACTTAGTCCCACTCCCAGCCTGGATCCTGAAGCTCGTGGTGTTTAACAGTGTACATCACATCTGTTACTGATATTCAGATGATCTGAAGGGGACATGCTGTGTAAGAAATCATATTCAAATCTCATAAGAACTGAGCATCTGTTTCTATTTCAATTAGAAATTCAATTAGCAGAAAAAACTCCCACATCAGTCACTCTCAACACGCCGTCACTGTGAAACACTCCTTCGACTCCAGCGATCAGAATAACACCATGACGGACGTCCTGTCAGTCTCTGTGTGAACCGGCGCTCGATCACACGCTCGGGACTCTCACGTTCATAAACCTCTCAGCCGACCGAACCACAAGCGCAAGATGAACGTCAAAATGACCTGAAATCATTCAAATGTTCAAGTGGTGTGTAGCTATGGAAGCGTCTTACACTTATAAAGCAATAACAAGTGATGAATTGAATATTTCGAGAGGTTCAACGGCGCGAGACACACGAGAACTGATTGGTTTCAGCCAATGAAAGAGACTCTCAGCTCAAACTGAGAGGACGTCATTCGACTGACTGTACTTCAAAAAAAACCTCCATTTGATAAAACGATCATCAGATACACACAGAATCTCGAAGGTCTTCACTACAACCCACCAACATAAAAGTTCCGAAATTGTGACAGAAATATTTGACTATGGTACAGTTTTGAATGTACTTCTCAAAGTCATAAGAATCATCAAATAATTATAAAAACGTGTATTGGTACAGTTATAATTCATTATAAACATATTCATAATGTACATAATGATCCTTTCATTAATAATTGTAAGTTAAAATGCATTATAACATTTGCAAATTCCTTGTTACATCTAATTACAGTAATGCATTTATTTCAATATCATAATGTTGTTACAGTAATTCATGAGATCACACGATGCATTATTAGGTGCCTTAAAAATGCATTATATATATTTTATTAAATCATAAATCCAGAAAAATTATATTTGACAACACAGAACTTCTGAAAAGATTAAAAAATAAAAACAAAGGATAAAATATAAAATATATTACATTATTTAAAAAAAAAATAAAAAAATAAAAAAATATATAATATTTATTTTATTATTATTATTATTATAAATATTATTTTTAATATATATATATATATATATTTTATTAAATCATAAATCCAGAAAAATAATATCTGACAACACAGAACTTCTGAAAAGATTAAAAAATAAAAACAAAGGATAAAATATAAAATATATTACATTATTTAAAAAAAATAAAATAAAAATATATATAATATTTATTTTATTATTATTATTATTATTATAAATATTATTTATATATATATATATATATATTTATTTAATAATAATAATATGATTATATATATATATTAAAAATAATATTTTATAATTTAATAATATAATTATTAAATTATTATTAAATATAATATAATATTTAATAATAATAAAACATTTCAAAGGGGCTCAAAAAATTAATTTTTGTTAAATCATTTCATTATTTCAATTAATTACACATGCTTTTTGATGACTTTAATAAAATTTCAAATTGAATAGAACCATTAAAACAGAATCCAACTGCGTCAAACAGATTTCATAGAGTCCTACAATCTCCTTCAACAGCTCAGGATGTTCTCAGATGAACGGACACACGACGGATGGACAAACAGGTGAGAACGACGACACATCGTGAAGTCGTCCTTCATCGGAGCGCGTTGGTTCTGTGGGTTCGTCAGCGCGGGTTAATGAGACTCTTGATCGGGTCAGAGCAGGTTAATTACAGAAAGCTACACTGACAGACGGCCGAGCTGATATGCAGAACAGGGAAAGACACGCTCGCAATTACTGCTCAGGACAGAAACAACCGCTTCACAAACGTGGCTGTTGATGCTTCATTCGCTCTGACAGACGCGCCACAGATGTCTCCAGACGCTCATTTATTTGTCTTTATGGTTACAGGAGGCTGACATTTATCCATTTTTCATGAGCCGACTTCAGCGTGCAACAAACAAATCAATTTCCCGGCAGTAGATTACAGAGCAAAGACAATATCAGACCGCAATTAACTGTGAAGAAGCTCTGAGAGTCTCTGAGTGTGTCTATTTATGGTGACGGGCAGAACCCGCCAATCACAGCCACTCCACACCGAGCATCTGACACCTGATTGGTCTGATCTGTCGCATGCAACTAGTAGCATCTGAGATTTATCACTGAAAAACATCAGAATATCTCCAAAATGTGAATGGAGGCGTTTATATTTTACAAGCCACAAACATGCAAATGATCAAGTAGTGATAGACCGATGTATATATATATATATATTATTTCAAATAAAAGCTGTTCTTTTGAGTTTTCTATTCATCAAAGAATCTTGAAAAACATGAAATCTTGAAATGTATGTAAAATCAACGTTGATAATAGTCATTAATGTTTGTTGATCATCAAATCATCATATCAGAATGATTTCTGAAGGATCATGTGACACTGAAGACTGGAGTAATGATGCTGAAAATTCAGCTTTCATCACTGGATATAAATTACACTGTACTATATATTCACATAGAAAACTGATGATTTACATTAGAATAATATTTCACTGTTTTACTGTATTTTTGATCAAATAAATGCAGCTTTGATGAGCAGAAGAGACTCTTTCAAAACAATTATAGCTGGGAATTATCGGGGTTCAAGCGGTTTATGGCCTAAAAAGGGTATTATGTTTTATTTAGCATGTAATCATTTAGATCAAAGACCACGAGGTTTGATCATTATCAAAAAGACAATTTACAGCTAATACAGGCAATTCACCATAGGAAATGTATGGATTTTAACAATTGAACAGTTATCGAGGTTGAGCCAAAAACCTAAGACTAGTTCGCCAAAGTTGTTTTTTAAATAATCGCCAATATTTAACGAACGATTCGATGGACAGCGGCGGTTCTAGAGGCAAAGTTGCTCAGAAAGAGGAGTTCTACCACATGGAACGAAAGATCGTGTGATACACAATCGCCCGCTGGCCGAAGATTCATTTCGATCGGCCTCTGTTAACCTCGTCTGATAGCTGCTCAAATTTCATTGGCCGATGGCGGACGTGTTTTTTGAGATACGTCAACGTTCATAGTCAATCATGGCAGCTTGGACAAAGACACTACGTGCCAATTTTCAAGTTGATCAGACTAACGGTGAAGTAGCCATTTAGTGCACATTATAGCCCCCCAAAAACCCTTTAGATTGCATTTATGGTGTTTTGGGCACCAGTGGACACATGCATTCAGTGTTCTGGGAAGGACAGACAGCTGTAATCGTGCCGGTCAGACACACACTGGGTGTCTTTGTGGCCGAGCGGCAGTTTCTGCCAGTATCTGGGGTTGAACAGAGGTTGTGGAGAACAAAATACAGCCAGCGAGGTTCAGATGAGACATCTGATCAAAGAAACGAGACACCTGACGCTCCAGAAACACAACCCGTGGACTTTCACCCGTAAACATCAGTAACACAAACCTCATCGATTCAAACAACCTCTTCTTTTCTCTAACTGGCCGACAGTTTTCAGTTATTCTGCTCTGTGTCTTAAGATCCTGAAATCTGGAAGCAGAGGTTTGGAAGGCCTGATGGAGGACAGCGCTCGTGTTGCTCAAACCCCACAGAGAGGATCGACAGCGCTCAGTTTGCACACGGTGGCTCATTAAGAAACCAATAAACTTTTACATGCTCTTATAATGAGATCTGCCAGGAGAGACCTGGAGGAAACCCAGAGATTTTCCCAATTAACCGGACTGAATGTTTCCATGAAGTTGATAAACACACATCTGTTCAGAATGGAATTCTAGCACATCGCTTGCTGCATACTAGCGATCGATTAATAGATTGGCATTTGTTTAAATATCCGCATGTGAAAAATTCGAAGGCGCCCCCTTGTGGCCGACGTCTTTTGAACAGCTAGTCATGGCACCTTGGATGAAGACACTACATGCCAATTTTCAGGTCAATCAGACTAATGGAAAAGTAATTATAGCCATTTTCATGTTTTTTTTTCTGTTATAGCGCCACCGAGTGGCCAGTCACCGCATCCTTTTTCATGCAACCACAGAATGAGCTCTTACATAGATGTACCAAATTTGGTGAAAATATGTCATTCCGTTCAAGAGTTATAGCCATTTTAGTAAAAGTGGCTCCGACTCCAACTTCGAGCGTTTTGGCATCCCTTAGCGACTGTGAATCGGAATTTCAACTTTTGTTTTGACTTTCCCAATTAACCGGACTGAATGTTTCCAAGAAGTTGATAAACACACATCTGTTCAGAATGGAATTCTAGCACATCGCTTGCTGCATACTAGTGATCGATTAATAGATTGGCATTTGTTTAAATATCCGCATGTGAAAAATTCGAAGACGCCCCCTTGTGGCCTACGTCTTTTGAATTTCTCACAGGCCACAAGGACCGTGAATCAAAAAGGCCCAGCAAGTCTCTTTCCGATTAACCTTGTCTGATAGCTGGTCAAATTTCATTGGTCGATGGCGGACATGTTTTTTGAGATGCGTCAATGTCCTCACAGCTAGTCATGGCACCTTGGATGAAGACACTACATGCCAATTTTCAGGTCAATCAGACTAATGGAAAAGTAATTATAGCCATTTTCATGTTTTTTTTTTCTGTTATAGCGCCACCGAGTGGCCGGTCACCGCATCCTTTTTCACGCAACCACAGAATGAGCTCTTACATAGATGCACCAAATTTGGTGAAAATATACCATTCCGTTCAAGAGTTATAGCCATTTTAGTAAAAGTGGCTCCGACTCCCACTTCCAGCATTTTGGCATCCCTTAGCGACTGTGAATCGGAATTTCAACTTTTGTTTTGACTTTCCCAATTAACCAGACGAATGTTTCAATGCAGTTTCTAAACACACGATTAATCGATTAATATATCGCCAAGATTGGCATTTGTTTAAATATCCGCAACAAACAAGTTTTTCTGTTTGGCCGAAAAAATGTTGGAGGCGAGACTTTTATTTTGACATCACTGGGCTATTTATATTGCTCAAATTATATTTTCAAATTGATTAATTTTTAAACTATTTGTAATTATTTTAGTAAATATTATTTCATTCAAATGTAGAAGATCATCGGTGTATTTCACTGTGTAACACCAGCGGATCACAAAACACCAAGTTGTGTTGAACAACAGCAGATCATGTTCTTCAAACTCCTTCAAGCAGCAGCGCCACACCTCCTCACATACAGACATACAGGCTCCGATCCATCACTAACTCGCTCTATAAACCTTCTCAGACTGAAGCCAAAGAGTTTTTCCATCTTCACTCATTGATAACGCAGTGTTTTCCAACATTGTTCCATTAGAATGTTTTCTCAGAGTCTTGGAATAATTTCAGAACACTGCAGAACCCGAGCTCTGGAAAATACTGGCTCTCAAAAAAAAAAATCTCATAGCAAATTTTTGTGAAAAAATGGAAAGAAATGAACAGTGACGCGCTTCACTCTGAAACACGCGCATTATTTACTAAATCACAGCCTTTGACATTTTGCACTAGATCACGATTAGATTAACGCTGCAGCACAAATACAACTGGGTCTGAATCCCATGATGGTTATTTTTCACCAAAACAGCTTGTCATTTCTTTTCCTCAATTTGTTCTGATCATGAGAATAAACAAGCGAAGCTCTCAGCGGCCCGAGGATCTTCAACACGTCCTCTTGACAACACAATCACAGTCTGAGGAACAAACGCATCCGAAAATCACGCTGAAACTAATCAAAGTGCTAGAAAAACAGACTCGGGGTTTTTGAGCAGACGTGATGATGGAGGCGGAGCGTTTACTCGCACATTCATCACCTGATGCATCAGAGGAACACAGGAACAGATGGCCGGGGTCCAGGTGGAGAGGAGGACGCTGGGTAATTTAATATCCCATTACACATGTCTGACACAAACTACAATCACAGAAGGTCCTGCACTGCGTATAATGAGACACGGAGAGTTCTTTGATATTTACAAAATGTGTCTCGTCACTCGACACACAGGAACGCAAAACTGCACCATGTTCTTCCTCGCTGTTTTTGTCTCATTTTCCAAGTACAAAAACTGGATCTCAACAATCTTAAATCAAGACACATGTACAGGAGATGAATAAAAAGTCTTGTAGACTCTTGTTTTAAGTTCTCAGAAAACTTAACTTTTTATCTTCTGTAAATTTGCACAAATGCGTCTTGATTTAAGAATGTTTCGTTTTTTTTGTACTGGAAACGAAACAAAAACGGCACGTTTTGCAGCGCATTCAAATTACATTCTAAAACGCTGGGTTAAAAAAAGCAGTGATTGGGTTAAGTGCTTGACCCAACCTGCTGGGTAGTTTTATTTAACTCATCTATTGTTTAAAAATGACTGTCTTGAACCCAAAGTATGTTGGAAATGAACATTTATTAATATGTTTAATAAAAAATAATCAAACAATAAACATTTATTAAATTGCTTATTAAATGCTGGGTTAAAAACAACCCAAGTTGGGTTAAATATGGACAAATAAACATGCTGGGTCGTTTTATTTAACCCAACGATTGTTTACTGTATTGCTCGCATAAAATTAACTCAAAATATGTTGGAAATGAACATTTATTAATAAGTTTAATGAATAACAATTAAACAGTAAACATTTATTAAATTGCTTATTAAATGCTGGGTTAAAAACAACCCAAGTTGGGTTAAATATGGACAAATCCATTGGTTTGGTTGGTTGATAAACATGCTGGGTCGTTTTATTTAACCCAACGATTGTTTACTGTATTGCTCGCTTAAAATCAACTCAAAATATGTTGGAAATGAACGTTTATTAATAAGTTTAATGAATAACAATTAAACATTTATTAAATTGCCAGTAGGTTGGGCAAACACTTAACCCAACTGCTGGGTCAAAACAACCCAATCACTGGGTTTGACCATATTTAACCCAACTTTGGTTGTTTTTAACCCAGTGCATGTCTATTCATTGTACTTCCATAAAAAGACGCATTTTCAAGTGAAACGTGGAATTCACTGCAAAAAACGCAGGATGTTGAAACGCCGTTCCAGATGTTTGATGAATGAATGTGTTTGAATGACATGCGCAAACAAACGGAGACAGTAAGAAGGCTCGTGTTGATGTGTGTGTTAAGTTACAGTTACACATTAACCATCACTGAGACTAAACCTGATCCTGAGTAAACACTGCGAATCAAACTATCACTGCATTAGTGACGCAAACACACACATGGAGCGAAAGCAGTTAATATTTGACCGGCGTGACTACAGATCACACGTCTGATGCCGTTACAGCATAAAGATTCAATCCAGACCACTGCAAGCCATTCATTATTCATGAGCATCTTCATTCCTTCAGCATTCAGAGAGTTAAAGCACCTCCTCCGGAGAGACACGCGAAAATAATGTGCAATTTAGGCCGGCATCGTTTGGCAGAGGTCAGTGTGAAGCTTCAGCTCCGTTCTGAGAGAAATTACAGGCTTTATGGAGAATTGTTACATAAAAAAATCACTCAAGACTCTGACTACAATCACAGCTCTTTCCCCACGCACATTAATATAAAGCGGTCAGCGCTATTTAAGGCTCTTTGTGTGTGTGTGTGTGTGTGTGTGTGTGTGTATCTGGCGCTGTTGTATAATAAATACAGCATTCATGGGAGTTTCTGGAATAATCTGCATTATCAGGAACAGTCATAAATTCTGGATGAATCGGGGAGCTGCTCGGATCGTCACACGCGCAACAAAAGCAGCGTTTGTGCATTCAGACATCTTCAGACTTTCGGCCCAAAGACGACGAGGCTCCGGAAGAGGAAGAGGAAGAGAAAGAGGCGCTTTTATACGACAGCAGACGCATTCGCGCTGGCAAAGTGACATTTAAACAGTCAGGAGTCATTTGCCACGCTGCAATTTAAAGCCGTCACAAACACATCTTCCTGCAGACCTTTGCAAATGTCAGGTGCCGTCACGCCGGATGGATGACGCTTCCCTGAAAACTTTGCCGAGCGGAATGAAGGAGTCTTTGCTTTTGCATATTCATGAGCGCCGCTGCATCTTCTCCGTCATAATGAACCTCAACATCACAAAACCTCTCGGCAAAAATTAAGAATTGGCTGCATCTCGATGAGAAATTCAACACAGAAGCGATGCATTCTGGGAAATGAAGTGATCTTCCATCCTGGGACACAAAAGTTTATTTACAGTATTAAATAAGGTGAAATACACCACTGTACAACTGTTTAGTTTCTTCTGCTCAATAATTTATTTAATCAAAAATACTGAGAAATATTATTATTCCAGTGTAAATCATCTGTTTTCTAATATATAGTCAAATATAATTTATATCCAGTGATGAAAGCTGAATTTTCAGCATCATTACTCCAGTCTTCAGAGTCACATGATCCTTCAGAAATCATTCTGATGTGATGATTTGATGCTCAACAAACATTTATGATTATTATTAATGTGGAAAACAGTTTATATTTTTTGTGGAACCAATCAAAGGATTGAAAGTTCAAAAGAACAACATTTATTTTAACGTTATAAATGTCTTTACTGTCACTTTTGATCAATTTAATGTGTCTCTGATGAACAAAAAATATATTTTTTAAATATCTACACAACTTTGAACTGTAGTGTATGTAATGAATAAATATTAATGCATATATAAAGTAAATATAAATAGGTGACATTTCAAATCCCTGAATAGTGCGCAACCCGTATTATATTGCTACATAATAAATTACATTACCTTACAGAAAAACATATTACCATCAGACCACGAACAACAAATGATATTACTACAGTACATCCAAAAAAACTGGACATCCATTGGCCGCCCCATCACAGCTGCAGATCATCTCAGTGTGTGTGAGTGTGTGTGAGTGTGTGTGAGTGTGTGTGAGTGTGAGTGTGTGTGTGTGTGTGTGTGTGTGAGTGTGTGTGTGTGAGTGTGTGTGTGTGTGTGTGTGTGTGTGTGTGTGTGTGTGTGTGTCCACCCCTCCACTCTCTCTGCGTCTAACAGGCGTTTAATAACAATGGCGGACTGGTTCTCAGCAGTAACGCTCCGTCTCTCTTTGCTTCCCTGCCGTGTGCAGATGGTTCATTGTCTTCAGTTTCCAAAAACATTCCCGGTCCAACAGGACACAAAGTCCAGCTGCCCCGCCGTCCCCTCACATGACTCGCTCCGCTCTTAGCCGCTAACTGTCTGATGTTTAGAGAATCGCTGCGTCCAAAATCACATACTGCTCAGATACCATTCTTCACTTGCTATATAGTACAGAAGTTTGCGTATTTGGATGGTTTCAATCACGTTAGAGGATCAGTTCACTTCAGAATTAAAATGTCCTCATAATTCACTCTCCTCCGTGTCATCAAGATGTTCATGTCTTTCTTTCTTCAGTGGAAAAGAAATGAAGAGGAAATCATTCCAGGATTTTTCTCCATATAGTGGACTTCAATGGGGTTCAACGGGTCCAAATGTCAGTTTCAGTGCAGCTTCAAAGATCTACATGATCCAGACGAGGAATAAGAGTCTGATCTAGAGAAACCATCACACATTTTATACAAAAAATATACTTTTTAACCACAAATGCTCGTCTTGCACTGCTCTGATGCTCCACACATCATGTCATCACGAAGGAAAGGTCATGTGACGTAGGAGGAAGTACGGGCGAAAAACTCCATCTCATTTTCTCCTCCAACTTTAAATCATCCGACATCGTTGTTTTAACTTTTTTTGACCGTTTGACTCTTGTTCGCTCTGTAAAAACTAGATCTTCCTCCTACGTCACATGACCTTTCCAGCGTGATGACGTGATGTGTGGAGCATCAGAGCAGTGCAAGACGAGCATTTGTGGTTAAAAAGTATATTTTTGTATAAAATGTGTGATGGTTTCTCTAGATCAGACTCTTATTCCTCGTCTGGATCATGTAGATCTTTGAAGCTGCACTGAAACTGACATTTGGACCCGTTGAACCCCATTGAAGTCCACTATATGGAGAAAAATCCTGGAATGTTTTCCTCTTCATTTCTTTTCCACTGAAGAAAGAAAGACGTGAACATCTTGGTGACATGGAGGAGAGTGAATGATCAGGAAATGTTAATTCTGAAATGAACTAATCCTGTAATTTGGGGTTCAGACTACACAATATTATGCCATTTGAGCAGCAGAATCAGGTGGAGCAGTTCGTTCATTCTCACCTGGAGCAGCGTTCTAACGCAACACTCATCATAAACCCATCTACTCCTCAACAATCACTTCATCTGGTTTGATCTGAGGATCTGCCGGAGATAACGGAGGCGTTTCAACAGATACGGTTCAGCGGCCACGTCCTCGTTGTCGCAGCGAGGCGCTCTTATGTTCCCGCACAGGGAGTGAAGGGTCGCCATCTGTCCGGCCTCGGCGCGCGCGCATGTGTGCGTGTGTGTGTGTGTGTGTGTGTGTGTGTGACTCTCAGCTGAGATCAGAGCCAATCAGATCTCCTGGAATCGACAAACAAACTATCATTAAGAGCTTATAAAGCTGGAGAGAACGAGTGAGACGGAGCTCATAAACACCTGATAATTCCCCGGGAGGATCATCGCAGGCTGTGAACACATTCAGTGTTGTTCGGACACAAATCCTTCAGTCCTCCGACTTCAGCTGTTCTGCGAGTTTTTGCAGGAAAATAGAAACCGAGAAACATTCAGATGGAGGAATCCAAACACACACACACACACACACACACACACACACACACTCACACAGGCCAGAATCAGGCTCTTCAGGAGCTTCATACTTAAAGGGATAGTCCACCCAAAAATAAATATTCTGCCATCATTTCCTCACCCTCATGTCTTTGCTGTGTGCAAATCTTTCTTCTGTGCAACACAAAAGAAGATAATCTGAAGAATGTTGGTAAGCAAATACTATTTGACTACTATTGTAAAGACAGTTGATAGGAACCAGAACACTATGCGTACTGCATTTAAGCTCAAAACGTACACAAGTACATGAACACAAACATTTGTGCATAAACTCAATTTCATGCATTATTGCATTCCAAAATATGTCTTCAGAATGCAACAAAAGCAAAGAAGCCCGACTCACTTGACGGCCATATTTCACTCAACTATCTACTGAAATCTCGAAAACAGCTTTATTTTACTGTGACAAGATGACCAATTTGCAACTGGGAAGAGGGGATTTATTCCACCATATTGTGCATTGATCTTTCTCTCATTCAGAGCAATATGAGTGAATGGTGTTCATATATATCCAACCTTTGACAAATTCACTTTTGTAGACATTAGCTTTCGTATACTTGAACATTTAGGCCAAAAACATTCTGCATTACTTGCTGTTACTGCTCAAAGATTGTCTTTAAACTGTTGTTTTGTCGTGGCAGAAGTACACTGCTATAATTCATTTTCTTAGTATTTTTGTCTGGTTTTCCAGCACAAATATTAGGGATGGACGGATATGTAAATTTTGGCTGATAATTTTTTATATTTGAATCCGATATATTGGCTGATGTCAAATTTGTTATATGATTTTTGAGAGCCTGATTACAAAAAAACATATATTGGCTGATACGATAACCGATAATTCTTAATATTTGAAAGCCGATAACCAATATACTGGCCGATATGATAACCGATCATTTTTTATATTTGAAAGCCGATAACCGATATATTGGCCGATATGATAACCGATTATTTTTTATATTTGAAAGCCGATAACCGATATATTGGCCGATATGATAACCGATTATTTTTTATATTTGAAAGCTGATAACTGATATATTGGCTGATACGACAACCAATAATTCTTTATATTTGAAGGCTGATAACAGATATATTGGCCAACATGATATCCAATAATTCTTTATATTTGAAAGTCTGTAGCCGATATATTGGCCGATACAATAACCGATAATTCTTTATATTTTAAAGCCTAGAGCCGATATATATTGGCCGATACGATAATCAATAATTATTTTTATTTGAAAGCCTGTGGCCAATACGATAACCGATAATTCTTTATATTATATATTAATTATATAAATATTAATTTTCACAGCATTGAAGTAAACCATATGGGCATATTTTTATAAAAAATATTTTATTTTAGTAAAATATAACATATTAGGCTTACACTGTAAATGACATTATATTATATCGCATTAAAACATTTAAAAAAATGTAATATTATATCATAATTAATTACACAAATATTAATTTTCAGAGCTTTGAAGTAAAACCATATGGGCTTATTTTTATTATGATATTATTTCCGATTCCAAGTAAAAAAAAAAATGAACATATTAGGCTCACACTGAACACAACATAATTAAATTGCAATTATTTGACAATTAATCGTCAGCACATCATGACAGGTCTACACAAAAATAAATCCTGTTACTTGAACTCACATATAGACTCATATCACATCCAGATTTATACAGATTAAGTTCTTTCTTTTCAGCATTAATCTAGATTATGCTTTAATCTTGTCATTGAATATTGAGACAAACAGCTCGTGATGTTGCTCACTCGAAACTCACTTTGATAAAAGCATCTGCTGAACGAACGAATCTAGTGCTGATCTCAGATCAGGCCTCGGTTCGCGCCGATCGTCCTCAATTACGACGCACGCAGGAATCCCGTCCTGTAAAAGCACAGCTTTAACCTTGAGACTGATCTAAAGTCCTGAATAAAAGAGCAGACGCACCGACAGCCACACAAAAGCCTGAAGGATGAAATCATCGAACCAGATTCTCCTTCTCCAGCTGATGATATGAAGCATTTCCATTTCACTTAACGCTGCTTTCATACAGACGCTCACAATAGAGATCTCCCTTTACGTGCCACAGAGACTCTCTTTCTTTACATATAAAAGGCTTTTGTCGTTCGCCTTTGAGACACCCTTGGAAGGTTATCTGAATGCAAATTCTTGAGTCCATCATTATAATGAGTTAAATTAGAGCTGTCATTGTGGTCGAACATCTTTTAAAGAGACACAATTCTGATCAAACAAATCTACAGCACATTCGATTCCTGAGCGATGAAGTTAATGTTGACGTCTCTGCAGAAGTTGTGTTGTCAGGAGATACTGTTTCTGAGACTTTCTTGACAATGTGATTCAGACTTATCTGCAAACGAGTCCTGATTCGTTCAAAAGAACCACTCCAGAGAATGATTCACTCACAAATCAGTTCCATTCCAACCCGATCAGAAACTTGCTCATCCAGTCGGTGAAATTTAAATTTCTACTTAAAAAAGAATTCCAATCATTTCAGCCGAACGCTTGCGTGTGTTCGTTTAGCAGATGCTTTTATCCAGAAGTGAAGAACTTTAACCTGAAACACAGAATGACCTCGAAACGAATTCAGTGTGAAATTCATTTGTGCTCCTTTAATTCTGTTCACCTGCATTTCCTCAACAAAAACATCTAAACCACACCAAACCATAATCCAACATCATTATAACCTCTAAATATCCACAGTGTAATTTTAAGCACCATCATCATCATCATCATCATCACTGAATTGAAGTTATAATTCCCATAATTACCAGCAATAACATTATAATTTGATACTGTGGAACTGAATGAGCACCAGTTTATACAGGCCTACTGTAAGAAAAACATTACAGTTATGCATATTATCATGATACTTTTTGCCACTTTTTTTGTTAATGACAATGGTAAAAAAAAAAACTTGCTTTATAGAAATATAGTATGAAAAACTACAATTCAGATCCGAATTACCATTAAACTCCTCAAATCTCTTTGATTATCCTCTCTCTCTATCTGTATGGTATATATATAGGCTATATATATATATATATATAAACGCGTAAATCCGGATCAGACCGGTGTGACTCGATCAATTCGGTCTCGGTGTTCTCACCGTTAATGGCTGATGTCAGTCAGCGGCGAGTTCATGAGCTCATCCTCCTCCAGGATCTGCGTCCAGCTCACAAACCTTCAGACAGCACCGACAAACTTCATCATCATCGGGCGAAAAAATCCAAACCGAACCGGCTCCGGTAACCGGACCGAGCGCGTGTGTGTGCGCGCGCCACAGGAGGAGGAAACGCGCGAGTGTTTGTGTTCCGCTCTTCTTCTCCTGCTCTTCCTCACTCTCGCTTTCACCTCACACACACACACACA
>CM076068.1:29355000-29390000 GCA_038088235.1 Zacco platypus | reverse complement strand
CACGAAGGAAAACAATAAGAAGAGACTGTGAGATCATCAGACGCTCCTCGTGTCTCTGACAGACTGACGCCCCTCAGGAGGCTCGGCGGGAATCAATTCTGCTAATTATGTTTGTAATTTAGAGGCTAATGACACGCTCATGAGCTGGAAGACTGCGTCTGTGAGACTCTCGTGTCGTCAAACTCACGCTTTCATCTCTGAGCAATCATGGGTGAAATATGACCTTTCTGAAGAACGAGTGAAACTGACACTAAACCGTAAAAAACATTTACATTACTTGAATATAAAATAGACGTTAACCGGGATTAAATAAAATATAGTAATGTAAATAAAAAATATATAGACATTTTTTTAAAAACAGCAAAAACTTTTAAAAAGGGCAAAACACTCAACAAAATTATTAAAACGAAAACTAAAAGTATAAAATAATATATTAATGATCGTATGTGGAAAGTGTTTGTGGAAAGTTTCCACACACTGTTATTTCTAGTATCAAAGAATCTTGAAAAAATGTATCACTTGAAAAAAAAGAAAAAATGTATCACTTAAAAAAAAAGAAAAGAAAAAATGTATCACTTAAAAAAAAGAAAAAAGAAAAAATGTATCACTTAAAAAAAAGAAAAAAGAAAAAATGTATCACTTAAAAAAAAGAAAAAATGTATCACTTAAAAAAAAGAAAAAATGCATCACTTAAAAAAAAGAAAAAAGAAAAAATGTATCACTTAAAAAAAGAAAAAAAGAAAAAATGTATCACTTAAAAAAAGAAAAGAAAAAATGTATCACTTGAAAAAAAGAAAAAATGTATCACTTAAAAAAAAGGAAAAAAAAAGAAAAAATGCATCACTTAAAAAAAAGAAAAAATGTATCACTTTTTGATGAATCAAAACTTGATGAATTAAAGTTCAAATAAAAAGCAATTTGTTATAACAATGTAAAAGTCAATCAATTCAACGCATTGTTTCTGAATAAAAGTATTAATTTCTTTAAGAAAAGTAAAAGTAAAAAAAATAATCATACCCTCATTTGCTGATAACTGACAAAATGTCCAAACGTCATTTCAAACGTCAATAACTATTAATGTTGAATGAGTTTCTCCTGCTGTTAGTTTCACTCAAACCATCCTTGTTCACATTACTTGAACTTAATTTAACTGAGTTGTTTCTACTAAAAGTTTTTGTTAACATTTCTGAGTGAAACACACAAATTAATGTTGATATAATTAACTGGATCTGTGCATTTTGTACAGCAAATAGTTAATTCAGTAAAGCACATTAAGGTTCAACTTACATAATAAACTTTTATAAATATTATGTAACACTGACGAATTCAATCGATTTCTATTTTGTCAGCTTTACTTGAATTTATTTTGTTCGCACAACTAAATGGTTATTTGTACAAATTCCTCACTCAACATTTTTAAGTAAATCCAACAATGCTGGTTTAGAACGAATAAATGAAGGATGAATTATTCCTGAATGATTAATCAAGAATTATTCACTGTGATTTATTAATTCAGTGATTATCAGCATAACGAACAACGACGAGATGTTAAACGAGGTGACCGTGACGAGGAACTTCATCGTGAGTTTCTATCCATCCGTCGAGTGTTTCTGCAGATGTTAACGACCTCGTCTCATTAGCGCACTCCTCAAACGCTGATGACTGTGTGTTTACGCTCTAATGTGTGTGTCCTGCGGGACGTTCGGGATGTATGTGTGTGTGTGTGTTATTAAGAGCCTGAAAACACACACTGTGGGGATTTGATCACTTTTGGTCAGATCGTGTCCTGCTGCAGGTCATCATGGGAGTATTTGTTAGTCTCCACTTCATTCTCATTAATATGCAAATGAGCGGCTCTGACGGTGGCGTGTCGTGTCCTCGGTGACGGGTGTGAGCGCGAGAGTCTTATCTGTGTTTAACTCTCCAATGTTTCATTAACGTGTCTGGCAGAGTTACAGTGATGATATTAATACATGACTGAATGATCTGAACCGGTGCTGCTTCAGTAATTAATTAAAAATAACGTGTGTGTGTGTGTGTGTGTGTGTGTGTGTGTGTCTGTACTTGTATTCCTTACGTTGTGGGGACATTTGGTCAGTAAATCTTGACCAACAAAAGGTCCCCACAATGTAAACAAGCTTATAAATCATACAGAATTATCTTTTTTGAAAATGTAAAATAGCAGAACATTTTGTGTGATGGGTAGGTTTAGGGGTGGGGGTGGGGGGGGGACGACAAAATGTACAGTCTGTACAGTAGAAAAACCATTACACCTATGGAATGACCCCATAAACCATGAAAACACATGTGTGTGAGTGTGAGTTTGTGTGTGTGTGTGAGTGTGAGTGTGTGTGTGTGTGCTAGTTTTCATGATTTATAAGGATACAAATTTGTATAATGACATGGGTATTACACTGGTATTACGATGTAAACACGTTTTATGAGGACATTTCATGTTTAAATATTTATATTTAAATATTAAATATTTATAACATATTTAAAATGTGTGTGTGTGATTGTGTGCGTGTTTGAGTGTGTGTGTGTGTGTGTGTGGTGTGTGAGTGTGTGCGGTGTGTGAGTGTGTGCGTGTTTGAGTGTGTGTGTGTGATTGTGAGAGTGTGTGCGTGTTTAAGTGTGTGTGTGTGTGTGTACGTGTTTGAGTGTGTGTGTGTGTGTGTGTGGTGTGTGAGTGTGTGCGGTGTGTGAGTGTGTGCGTGTTTGAGTGTGTGTGTGTGTGTGTGTGTGATTGTGAGAGTGTGTGCATGTTTGAGTGTGTGTGTGTAGTGTGTGTGTGAGTGTAGAGTGTGTGTTTGTGTGTGTGTGTGTGTGTGTGTGTGGTGTGTGAGTATGTGTGTGTGCGTGTTTGAGTGTGTGTGTGTGTAGTGTGTGTGTGTGATTGTGAGAGTGTGTGCGTGTTTGAGTGTGTGTATGTGTGTAGTGTGTGTGTGTGTAGAGTGTGTGTGTGCATGTTTGAGTGTGTGTGTGTGGTGTGTGTGTGTGTGTGTGCGTGTTTGAGTGTGTGTGTGTGTGTGTGTGATTGTGAGAGTGTGTGTATGTGTGTAGTGTGAGTGTGTGTGTGTAGAGTGTGTGTGTGCATGTTTGTGTGTGTGTGTGTGTGTAGTGTGTGTGTGTGTAGAGTGTGTGTGTGCATGTTTGAGTGTGTGTGTAGAGTGTGTGTGTGTGTGTGTGTGTGATTGTGAGAGTGTGTGTATGTGTGTAGTGTGTGTGTGTGTGTGTAGAGTGTGTGTGTGCATGTTTGTGTGTGTATGTGTGTAGTGTGTGTGTGTGTGTGTAGAGTGTGTGTGTGCATGTTTGTGTGTGTATGTGTGTAGTGTGTGTGTGTGTGTGCATGTTTGTGTGTGTATGTGTGTAGTGTGTGTGTGTGTGTGTGTGTAGAGTGTGTGTGTGCATGTTTGTGTGTGAATGTGTGTAGTGTGTGTGTGTGTGTGTAGAGTGTGTGTGTGCATGTGTGTGTAGTGTGTGTGTGTGTGTGTAGAGTGTGTGTGTGCATGTTTGTGTGTGTATGTGTGTAGTGTGTGTGTGTGTGCATGTTTGTGTGTGTATGTGTGTAGTGTGTGTGTGTGTGTGTGTGTAGAGTGTGTGTGTGCATGTTTGTGTGTGAATGTGTGTAGTGTGTGTGTGTGTGTGTAGAGTGTGTGTGTGCATGTGTGTGTAGTGTGTGTGTGTGTGTGTAGAGTGTGTGTGTGCATGTTTGTGTGTGTGTGCGTGTGTAACACTTTAATCCAGTGTTATTTTAGTACCAGTAATATAAATATATATTTGTTGATATCTTGAATAAGATTTTATTTCCATTTATTTGCCATTTTAATTTTATTGAAAGTTTAAGTAATTTTGTTGTGTTTTGAAATTTCTATATACTATTTTTTTTTATTTCAGTATTTTATTTCAAGCAATGAAAATGTTTTTATGGTTTTAGTTTAAGTCACTTTAAAAGCACTTTATTTATCTGTTCAAATCTTTTTAAAAACACCATACAGACGTGAACAACATTAAAAGGTGATTTTCAGCACAGCTGATTTTGAATCAGTCAGGGTTTGATCAGTGTTTCGCCTCTGTTTTACAGTTTGAGCTGCTCCAGTCAAACACTACAGCCCAGAATATCACCATAAAAATAAAATCTAGTCAAGTTTTACCCAACAAATGTGTCTGAGTTCTGCTTCAGTGCCGATGAAATCAGCAGATCTTCACGTCGTTCTCTTCACTGGAGAAACGCAGTGAAGTGGAGCTGCAGGAGAGGGTGAGAGGAGTCAAGCTGAGTTAATGTCAGCGCGTCCCTCAGGAGAACCACGAGAGATACTGTAAATCACGCTGAACAAGAAAACAACACTCAAAAAACATCATGCTATAAAATATTCTCATCTGTTTTAAATTTTTTAAAATGCATTAATTCAAATTCCGCAGAATCAGCATATGAAATTCAATTTAATCATGAATAAGCAAGATCAAATTAGTTTAAATTTATGAGATTGGATGATAATTATGGTGCATTTTAAACACGTTCAGTTTATTAGTCCTCCTGCATAAATCTCTTGTTTAATCTATGAATGACAAATATGCATCACATTAAGTTTAACAGTTTAATCCAAACAGATGGAAATGTATATGCTTTCCAAATACATAAACCTGAAATATTAGGAGTGTGACAAAAGAATCACGCTTATGCCCTGTGACAGTTTACAGGGAACTAAAAGGCGATTGGAACGAACCCTTTTAGTGCTGAAGCTCGTATTTCCATTCCCATCGGAACTGAACGCATCTGAATTTGCATTAAAGGGTTAGTCAGGGTTGGGGAGTAACGAAATACAAGTAACTTAGTGACGTATTTAAAATACAAAATTTGAGTGACTGTATTTTATTTTAAATGGGTGGTAATCAGATTACAGTTACATCTGAAAAGTGTTTTAGATTACCAAAGTGATTACTTTGAGTTTTAATGTCATTTAAACAGCGATTGGTGATTCTCTGACTCTGACCGTCTGAAAAAGAGTTAAGATTCATGTTTTCCACTGTTTTCATGTTTTGTGAGTCATTTTATAATTCACTCACTGCAACTTTTTCTCACAATTTGTTTTTTTCCCTCACAATTGTGAGTTTGTGTTTCACAATTCTGACTTCTTTTTCTCAGAATTGCGAGATTTAAACTCACAATTGCAAGTTATAAAGTCAGAATTGGGAGATATGAACTTGCAAAACTATTTTTTTTTCTTGCAATTGTGAATTTAGTATGTGAGTTTATATCTCATAATTCTGACTTTTCTCAATATTGTGAGTTTATATCTCATAATTCTGACTTTTCTCAATATTGTGAGTTTATATCTCATAATTCTGACTTTTCTCAATATTGTGAGTTTATATCTCATAATTCTGACTTTTCTCAATATTGTGAGTTTATATCTCATAATTCTGACTTTTCTCAATATTGTGAGTTTATATCTCATAATTCTGACTTTTCTCAATATTGCGAGTTTATTTCTCATAATTCTGACTTTTCTCAATATTGTGAGTTTATATCTCATAATTCTGACTTTATAACTCATAATTGCAACTTTATATCACTCAATTCTGAGGGAAAAAATCAGAATTGTGAGATAAAAACTCTCAATGACCTTTTTTGTGTTTGTTTCACACTTATTAGTATTCCAAAGTATTCTAAAGTATTTAGATTAAGTTACTAAACTTGAGTAATGTAACGAAATACGTTACAAATGACTTTTTAAAGCATGTATTTTGTAATCTGTAGTGAAATACATTTTAAAAGTAACCGACCCAGCCCTGGGGTTCGTTCACCCATAAATTAAAACTTCTGTCATTAATTCCTCTCCCTCATGTCGTTCTTCACCCATAAGATCTTCGTTCATCTTCAGAACACAAATGAAGATATTTTTGATGAGATCAAATGGTTCAGTGAGTCTCTATTGACACTTTCAATGTCCAGAAAGACACTAAAACATATTTAAAACAGGTCATGTGACTACAGTGGTTCAACCTTAATATTATAAAGCGACGAGAATACTTTTAGTGCGCCAAAAAAACTAAATAACGACTTTATTCAACAATATCTAGTGATGAGCGATTTCAAAACACTGAAGCTTTACGAATCTTTTGTTTCGAATCAGTGGTTCGCAGCGCCAAAGTCACGTGATTTCAGTAAACGAGGCTTCGTTACGTCACAAGTGATTCGAAATTTTAATAATTCATGTGACTTTGGCAGTTTTATACGTGATCCGAACCACTGATTCGACTCAAAAGATTCGATTCGATTCGAATCTTTAGGGTTTAGGCCGTTTCACCTAAAGCAGTAATTCTCAAAGTCCGCCATCGCCCCCTAGTGGTCCGCGAAAAGATGACCTAAACTAGGCAAGCTCTTAACCCGCACCGGATCACGAGTCAATGTGTTATAACAACGAAAAAATGGATCATATCATTGCATTTGTGTTTGAATAATTAGTTTTTGACTAGAAACAGTTGCATATTACACTTAAATTTAGTTTATCCTTCCTATTTTGTTGTTTTTGGGGGGCGTGTCCAAGTGGGATTCTGTCAGGTGGTCCTCAGAAAAAAATTGGAAGATAAAATGATCCTCGGGCTGAAAAAGTTTGAGAAACACTGACCTAAAGAAACCGTTAAACAGGTTTTCACAACAACAAAACGTGTCCAATTGATAATCAAAACTAGCCCAAACACGTTTCATCAGGGTCTCGCAGTAAAAAACGGGAAAATATCATGTTATTTGGCGTCGCTTCAACACGCGGACGTGTGAAACAACCTGCGACAACAGTGTAAAAGTAGCACAATTACGCGGCAAAACGACAGACTTGACAACACATCTTTCTTTTAGTGTGTAATGTTGCTGTTTGAGCATGAAAAAGGCGGGAGTTCTTCTCTATATCGGTGTTTCTGAACTCCTGAAACGCCTCCATCTTGAGTTTTCTTCACAATATTCCTCATTTATATAATTCATAAGCAGAATAAAGGGGCGGGGCCTGGTTGAGTTAGTGAAACTGGCGGTTATATATACACCAATCACAATACACTGCTCCAGCCGACCAATCAGAGCGCAGTGTGCTTTTCAGAAGGAGGGGCTTCGCAGAGACAGGAAGTAAACAGAGCGTTACTGACAGACTGGGAAGAAAGGTGCTGCAACAATGGAAAATAATCAATCTAGTAGAGCACAAAAACAACATCAAATGAAAAACGACAAAATACGGTTATTTTCTCTTAAGTTTAAAGGAAACTGACCCTTATGCAACCGGACACGGAGATCTTGGAAAAGCACTGACCATCTGACCTGAGCTTCATTTTACTAAATGTCATCCGTTCAGGAGATATAATCAAACACGAACGAGCAGTTAAGATTCATCCACTTACGAACGCTGATAAAAGCGGAGCGGTTTGAGGGTCATCTGCGCGTCTCGACACATCCACGCCTCCGTTTATCTCAGCCGGCAGAGAAATGACCCGTAACGATTGTGTCTGTCCTTTAGTGTGCGGCTGGTCTGTATGGGACAGATAACAATGTCATGTGAGCAGACTCTAAAAAATAATGAAGGACCATCACAGCCGCCCCGCATCAGGGTGTAATGACATCATTATCGCCCGCGTGGAATTATACACATTTGGGGAAAGAGGAATCGGGCTCATAATCATTTCCTTTTTGAGACTTTCTCGGAGCGGGACGGTGTAGTTCATCTTTATGAGGCGAGAGAAAATAGAGACGTTTCACATCACGCTTCACGGAGCAGAAAGAGGCACTCGCGTCTCTCAAACTGCTCAGAACTCAAATACCGCCAGTGTTCAGAATAACATACTAAATCTGCAGTGCACAGTATGCTTGTTTCATAAATGTATGGAAATTCAGAATTTAAACAAAGTTTTTTACCTCACACAGACACGCGAATTTACTGTATTGCAATTCAAAGAAATATTTCTTTGTCTCTGACTGTGTGGCTTATAACTTATCAAGCGAACATTTTAAATGCTAACTACATGCCACTGTAAATGGTGCAAAGTCCCTTTAAGACGAGTCATTTCTCTCGGCCGCCATCTTAGAACGCCTCCCGGGCATTTCTATGGCATCTCTGTCAAATGCTAATTAGCTGGTGGAGTTCACTTGTTGTAGAGTTAATGAAAGTTATCATGAGCATTGACATGTTTAAATGTAGTGACAAATGTCAGTAGACCTGGAAGATTTTAAAACGAGCGGTTCATTCATAAATACGTAAGATCGCTGTGAAAATACAAAATGGAAGACAAAAAATAACGAGCGCAGCGCTGAAAAGGGGGCGGGGCTACATACGATCTTGAACCATAGCTTCTAACTGCAGCTGCAGTGACGCGATAACTTTACCAATCGGTGATTGGCTCTTATTTAGAAGGCGGGACTTTTCCCGCCATTTTGCGCGTTGCGCTTTCTCCCTTCATAATAATAAGAGTGCGCCATCTTTCTATGAAGTCTCTGAATATATTCATTCCAAATATTTCATTCTATTATAGCAATACTTTATAATATTTAATGTTTCATATTTTAGTCGAGAAACAAAATTGTGTAAGATATTGCAATACTCGTTTACAGTACATTTCTTACCTCATTAACAAACAAAATTATCTTATGCAATATTTATTCAGGTAACGTTAAATGCATCTTGTAATATGTTACGGATGTTTATTTAATGGAAAAGACAAAAACAATAAGTAACAAAATGATTTTTGGGGTCTGGCAAAACATCTGCACAAAACCAGAAAAGTGATTAAAAAATAACATGGACGTGAACTTTTCCAACATCAAAAGTAGGTTTTAGGTCCTGTAACTGGCCAGTTTTTCATATATATATATATATATATATATATTTTTTTTTTTTTTTTTTTGCAGTTTACATCAATAAACTAATACAATGAAATGAGATACAGTATTTTGTAACTTACACTTCAAACACATCATGCAATCTGCTCATAGATCCGCTCCGCTCTGAATGCTGGGAAACACAGGCCTGCCGTAGAAGATCTGAGGAGAGGACAGACAGAAGGACACAGAGACACAGAGGAAGAACGAGATGCTTTCTGCCCCATTTTATGTGTGTTTGCCTGAGGGGGTTATTCACCACCCAGAGTCCTTCAACCTACTTTTACATCCCAGAATCTCCATCCGGCAGCAGACAAACTGCTTCAGCAAAACAAACCGTTTTAAACCTCTGCTGCTGTAAACATCTGACATTAACACACAGTCGTACAGTATATTACGGTGGCCGAGAGAGCTCAAAGCGCTGCAAATAATAAAACACATGCAAATTAAAAAAAACACATGCAAATAAAAAAAAAACGTGATCATCAGTTTGACAACACATGTGCTGCAAATCCTCACAACACATGCAAACACAAAAATGCGCTGCATATACAAAACGCGCTACATTTACAAAAAGCGCTGCAAAGAGCACTAACCACAACGGAAATGTTTCAAGGGGACCCCAAAAAGTGACGGACCCTACTAGGAAGACCGTCCAAAACCAGTTCAACTCACCCTTCACTCATTCACTAATCCCTATATAGTGTACAGCATTTGAGTGCACAAAGTGTTCATAATAATGAAATACTATAAAAACTGCAAACAAAAATAAACAACTGTACACAGTAAAAACCAACCAGAGTTAAATCAACTCTGCTCAGATAACATTTGGTCCCTCTCTAAGTAGTGTTAAAGTAACACTGAAGCAGAGTAAAAGTTAATGAGATAATTAAGCAATTAATTAAGCGATGATTGAACATTAATGATGAACACCTGCTGTTAACAAGCAGAATCACTAAAGAAAAGAGAAACACAAGAACTACAACTGACTTCAGCCACAGTCTTAGATGAAATCAACTGAAGATAAAAGACATTCAATCTCTGAAGAGTGTTACTTTAACACTAGTTCAGTGTGACTTTAACACTATTTAGAGAGGGACCAAATGTTATCTGAGCAGAGTTGATTTAACTCTGGGGATTTTACTGTGTACATTATTTCATGTATTTATTATTTTTAATAAAGTGTTTTTCAGTTGAAGCTCACGCTCACAGATGACGTGGTCGTCGAGCGCCTCAGGCGGCCGTTATGATGACGTCACATTAGTACGCTACAGATGATTAACCAATATTTTTAAATCATCCACTAAATGATCATCTCTTAAAGTTTAACGAGTTAACAACAATGCCACATATTAAAACACTGTTCTGTTAGTGAAACACATTAATGCCTACATAATATATTTAATATTTTTTAGTTTGTGCTGTTGTCTAGTAGGTCCGTCACTTTTTGGGGTCCCCTTGAAACATTTCCGTTGTGGTTTGTGTATTTGCAGCGCATTTTTGTGTTTGCATGTGTTGTGAGGATTTGCAGCACACGTGTTCTCAAACTGATGATCACGTTTTTTTTTATTTGCATGTGCTTTTTTTTTAATTTGCATGTGTTTTATTATTTGCAGCGCTTTGAGCTCTCTCGGCCACCGTAGTATATGTTCGGGGCATCAAACCAGCTCTGGGAAAAGTCCAGGAAAAATGAGTGGAAAAACCATTGTGTACTGAACTCAACAAACCTGAGGAAAAAACACTGTTTCAAGTCTGTTGGGTTCAAAGGTAACGAACAGAATATAGGAACAATTAGAACTTTAATGAATTAAATTAACATCAAAACACTTGTTTACGCCCATATCATGTGTGATGATGTTATTCTGATCATATTTTGACTCAAATCAGATTTGATATGAATGTTAATACAGTCACGTGTCTCATCAGAGTGAAATGTTCTGGAATATCATCATCATCATCATCATTTCATGAGGTTTGTGCTCCGATCCACTGCCTGAATGCTCATTAGTTCTGTGTGTGTGTGTGTGTGTGTGTGTGTGTGTGTGTGTGTGAGAGAGCAACATGTTGACAAGAAATTACTTCTCTGACGAAAATATTCATCAGTTATCACTGGAGAACAAGCTAATGAAAGCTTTCACAAAACAGAATCATTTCCAGTGTGTAGCTGTAGTGCTGATGTGTGTGTGTGTGTGTGTGTGTGTGTGTGTCCTAACAGCCCAAGCGACGCTGTAAACAATGTAATTCTGCATAATGCACGGACAGTTTTTACTCAAACGTTTCCATAGCAACAGCTATTTCACAGTCATATCTTTAATGAAATGGTAATGTGAGACGTAGAGTATTCCTCACATCATTACTGCTGTAAACACACACACTCACACACACACACACACAAATATTGTAAGTAAATCCTGTGTTTCATTCATAAAATGTCCATACTACATAGTAGTTTCATGAGTAGTGTGCGAGTATGCCCAGTGTGTCTCCATATGTGTGTGTGTGTGTGTGTGTGTGTGTGTGTGTCGCCCTCTGCTGGTGTGTGTTTTGTATCTTCAGAAATGACATTTGTGACATTGTGAAGTTTCTGTTTCTATTTCAGCAGCGCTACAGAGACTAAACACTTTCATACTGATGTCAGTCCTGAGCGAGAAAAAAATGGCAAAAATATTAACCTGTAAAACCAGTAAGTGTGTGTATAATATATTCATTTTACACAATTATTTTAAAATCAATATCCAATAATTAGTGACCACTGGAAAACTCACTGTGATCCACTGGACAAAATCCGTCATTTATTTCGCCGAACAATAAATCTAAACGTTCATTTGCATTGGTCGTCATTTTTATATTGAACATGTTTTTTTCTAATTAAATGTCCCATTTCACAGACTTCTATTGTTTTTATGTGAAGCTAATTATAATGACGACAGACTGACACTTTAATTCTTTAGAATTAAAGAAAAAGATGCTTTATTTATTAATTTATATGTTTTATTGTAATGTAATATAAGAAATGTTAAATTACATAATAAAACAAAAATATGTCAATATATTCAACAAATAAGACACTTCTTACTCTTCTGTTTATTATTTTAACTGCATTTATGCAGTGATCCGCACTGTACAACGTCTGACAGAACAGGAAAGTTTTCTGAGGTGAGACTTTATATTTCATGACAAGCTTCAAAAATTATATTTGATTAATGACACTGACATATAGAGCCTGAGAACATCTCGTCTAATCACACGTTTTTCGACCGGTCTCCCAGCAGTTGAGAAACACTGCAGAACTGGACGCTTCTCAGACTGTGACAGTGGTTTGTGAGCAGTCCTGACCCAAGATATAGACGTGTGGAACATGTCATTGCCTACTTCTCACGTCTATAACAAGGAGCTGAGAAATCATATCCAGTTTCAGAGAAACAGTACTGCACGGTGATATGGCCAGTCGAAAAATGGAGACCTTTTTTGGAAGGGTGACCTTTCGAGGTTCCTAACCATCAAACACCATCTTCACGTCTGATCCGTCGGTCCAATCACCTGCAAGACTTTCATTTCATCACCATCAAGTATCGTAAAGGTCAATGCAACATTATACCGGATTCCCTCTCACGCAGTTTCCCAGACACTTCACCAGTCACTGTGCAGTCACAGGTAAAATCACAGCACTCATCAACCACTCTCTCCTCATTTCCTTCACTTCCTGTTGAACGATCTGACATTGCGAAAGCCAACAAGAGCCAAAACATCCGCTGATCCAGATTCAACAAGCATTCATTACCTTTTGAAAATGGATTTCTATTCTGCAGGACCCAAACTTCAAATAGTCATTCCCATCTGCTTGAGACTGGATTTCCTCAACTACGCACTAAGTGGACATCTTGAAAGAATCAAAACGTATTGGTAACATTAAGTGGACGTCTTGAAAGAATCAAAACGTATTGGTAACATTAAGTGGACGTCTTGAAAGAATCAAAACGTATTTGTAACATTAAGTGGACGTCTTGATAGAATCAAAACGTATTTGTAACATTAAGTGGACGTCTTGATAGAATCAAAACGTTTTTGTAACATTAAGTGGTCGTCTTGATAGAATCAAAACGTATTTGTAACATTAAGTGGACGTCTTGATAGAATCAAAACGTTTTTGTAACATTAAGTGGACGTCTTGATAGAATCAAAACGTTTTTGTAACATTAAGTGGACGTCTTGATAGAATCAAAACGTTTTTGTAACATTAAGTGGTCGTCTTGAAAGAATCAAAACGTATTTGTAACATTAAGTGGACGTCTTGATAGAATCAAAACGTATTTGTAACATTAAGTGGACGTCTTGAAAGAATCAAAACGTATTTGTAACATTAAGTGGACGTCTTGAAAGAATCAAAACGTATTTGTAACATTAAGTGGACGTCTTGAAAGAATCAAAACGTATTGGTAACATTAAGTGGACGTCTTGAAAGAATCAAAACGTATTGGTAACATTAAGTGGACGTCTTGAAAGAATCAAAACGTATTGGTAACATTAAGTGGACGTCTTGAAAGAATCAAAACGTATTGGTAACATTAAGTGGACGTCTTGAAAGAATCAAAACGTATTGGTAACATTAAGTGGACGTCTTGAAAGAATCAAAACGCATTGGTAACATTAAGTGGACGTCTTGAAAGAATCAAAACGTACTTGTAACATTAAGTGGACGTCTTGATAGAATCAAAACGTGTTTGTAACATTAAGTGGACGTCTTGAAAGAATCAAAACGTATTGGTAACATTAAGTGGACGTCTTGAAAGAATCAAAACGCATTGGTAACATTAAGTGGACGTCTTGAAAGAATCAAAACGTATTGGTAACATTAAGTGGACGTCTTGAAAGAATCAAAACGTATTGGTAACATAAAGTGGACGTCTTGAAAGAATCAAAACGTATTGGTAACATTAAGTGGACGTCTTGAAAGAATCAAAACGTATTGGTAACATTAAGTGGACGTCTTGAAAGAATCAAAACGTATTGGTAACATTAAGTGGACGTCTTGAAAGAATCAAAACGCATTGGTAACATTAAGTGGACGTCTTGAAAGAATCAAAACGTACTTGTAACATTAAGTGGACGTCTTGATAGAATCAAAACGTATTTGTAACATTAAGTGGACGTCTTGATAGAATCAAAACGTGTTTGTAACATTAAGTGGACGTCTTGAAAGAATCAAAACGTACTTGTAACATTAAGTGGACGTCTTGATAGAATCAAAACGTGTTTGTAACATTAAGTGGACGTCTTGATAGAATCAAAACGTACTTGTAACATTAAGTGGACGTCTTGAAAGAATCAAAACGTACTTGTAACATTAAGTGGACGTCTTGATAGAATCAAAAGGACTTCATTCAAAATATGCCAGGCCTACATCAACAAGGACAACATTTCATAATTTCATCGATCCTACCAACAACAGACAAGACTGCTCATTCTATTGACTGTTTTCTTGCTGCCGATTATTCATTCATGCATTCACGATGCAACCCTGAACACAATATCCAATAGGGCAGGGGTGGCCAACGTCGGTCCTGGAGAGCCACAATCCTGCAAATTTTTGCTCCAACCCTAATCAAACACACCCGAACAAGCTAATCAAGGTCTTAAGGGTTACTAGAAAGCTACAGGAAGGTGAGTTTTTATCAGGGTTGGAGCTAAACTCTGCAGGATTGTGGCTCTCCAGGACCGACGTTGGCCACCCCTGCAATAGGGTATGTTGCAAAACTGATTCCTCCCTCATTCTCCTGTAGCAGGCCTGGTTTAAAATAGCTTGGATGGATGGATAGATCGATTTTCAATCTGGTCTTGGATGCCAGATTAAACATGACCCACAGTTTGCAGTTTACAGTTGTCTTATCAAAAGGCAACATTTGTTTGCGATTTGGTCTGAAGTCCTACTCTGTCCCAAGAAAGCCAAAACACGTTACGTGTTTTTAAAGCTCCAGAGTGCGTTGACCAATGGGAGCGCTCCTTCACCCAGAAAACCTTGTTGTTTTTGCCAGATCAGACAGGCAACAATCATTCATTGAGGTTACTGTACTCCATCTCAGCTCCTCGTCCGCAAGCATGGATTCCTGTTTTCGGATCGTCGTGTTTGCCTTTGCTTTCAGTCTTTGCAACGGAGCGAGCACGCTCAAGTTTGTCACTGTGGTAAGTATTATGCATTTGTCCAGATTACTGCCAGAGACTAGTGTGTGTTGAGTAAATGTACGCTACAGCTGGTTTGACTAAACTGTTCATCTTAACTCAACTCTACACAACACAACAGGGCAAGGCAAGCTTCAGAGTGAATGTCACTCCAAGCTTCTTTTGGGCGTCCGGCAGAAAATGCAGAGAGACACAGAAAGAGAAGAAAAACAGCAGCACAGAATATACACTACCATAATACACAAACATCAACCCATGCCTTGGAAATAAACTGAACAAATTCTTTTCACTCTACAGCAGAATATACTCTTGAAAGGGCATCGGCTACAGTATTTTCAGATCTTCAAGTCGTAGTCTTGAATAATTGACAACCTCATCAGATGCTGATTCAAATTTCGCATCCGATCCAGAAAAAAAAGAGTTTTATGGTTTGTACAGACAGTGACGGGATGACTACTACCAACAAGGTCAACTTTGAAGTGTTGTAAAGCTAAAACCAGGGTTAGGGCCTCTTTCTCGATAGTATGTACTTTTGTGGAGTATTGGTGAACCTTTTAGAAAAGTAACATACAGGATGTTCTATGCTACAAGCATCTTCCTGCAGTAACACAGCTCCGGAGGAACTGGCGTCTACCTGCAGCTTGAATGTAAGAGTAAAACAAGGAGCAGGAAGTACAGGAGCACTACTTAAAAGATCCTTGGCCGGGTTAAAGGCAGACTCACAATCAGAGGACCAAAAAACATTTCTTGGTGGAGGAAAGTCCAAGATAGCTGCTACCTTTGCTTCCACAGGTTTTACTTGAACCTGACCTACCTTTCTACCTTAATAGTAACAACTGCTTTAGGAAATTTATCTTTAAGCAGGTTAAGGGTTAGTGAAGTGTTGGTTAATGGATTGAAAACTTTAAGGCTACTTAGATGCTCTTCCCAAGTGTGAGAGTAAACTACTACATCATTTAAGTAGGCTTCACAGTTACTCGTTGCATCAACCTTTGGAATCTGGCTTTATCACACTATTTACCTTATGATAGTCTGTGCAGAAACGAAAAGTCAAGTCTTGTTTAGCCTCTAATAAACAAGGAGAGCACCAAGGACTATGTTTAGGAGTATGTTAAAAGATACTTAAAAGATGTTTTTCAGGATTAACACGGTACGGGTGTTTTTCGGGGACTGGGGCCTACTTCTACTTCTACTTCTACTTCTACTTTTACCTACTTCTACGTCATGTTTGATCATAGAGTCTTTTTTGACCCTGAGTATACAAGGTAGTCATCAAGTTGACCGTTGAAAATCTTCAGCAGGTAATCCACCCACATCTGGGTCATCAACAGAAGACCAAAGAGCGGCAGGCATGGTAGTCCTCCTATCAAATCTTGCCATTTTGGATTGTGTACATGACAGATGAGCTTTAGCAAAGTCACATGCACTATGCAGTCATTCACGGACATTACTGACATAGTTTTTGGCATCAGCTGTTCACAAGGAAGTTTTAGATTTACATTTACTTACTCGCTTTTATCCAAAGTGACTTACAAAGGGCAATTAGGGGTTAGGTGTCTTGCTCAAAGGCACCTTAGTCATGGTATCGAAGGTGGAGAGAGAGCTGTTCATTCACAATCCCTCAATTCCTGCCGGGGTGGGAATCGAACCTGCAACCTTCAGGTTACAAGCCCGACTCCCTCACCATTAGGCCACGACTACCACGTGGTCCATGAACTCTGTGACTCTGCAGGACCAGAGTTCGCCATCCCTGGACTATGACTTTAGCTTTCATAGAACGCAAGGGAACAGCTTCTGGGAAACGAGTGGTGAGTATAAATATACCCCGATTTTGACTTGGGGAAGGGTCCAACACAATCTAAAATCAAGCATTCAAACCGCTCACTCATCCCTGGTATGAGATGAAGCGGAGAAGAAGGAACGGTCTGGTTAGGCTTACCTGAAATTTGACATTCATGGCAAGCTCGACAGTACTTCACTACATTATTCCTCAGTCCAGGCCAGAAGAAGTACTTTAAGATGTACTTATACATCTTAGTGATGCCAAGGTGACCAGACAGAGGGTTCTCATGCGCCAGCTTCAGGACCTGAGTGCGCTAACACATTCCCATTCACTTGCAGTCGCCAGCGTCTCATGAGTACGCCATCCTCTCAATAATAAGTAAATGGACCACCAGGGGCTTTATGAAATGGTACTTTAACAGAGTTCAGTCCCACAAACTAGTACATCCATACCACATTTCCTTTTGGCCATTCAAGTTTTGCAGCAATGCACTCAAAAGCTACGAAGTAAGCATCTACCTCAGCTTCTCGAAATGGAGGTACCAGTTTGGCATTCTTCGCAACATCAACGTCGAATTTAACTGTGCTATTCTGCACTGGAACACTAGCTAAAACAGATGAGGAAGGTCTGGAACGTGGATTTGGCGCGTGGTTATGGCGTGCAGACTCTGCTTCTAAGCTTTAAAGTTTGATATCTTGAGCTTTTACTACAACAACTACATAAGTTGGATTTGCTGATCTAGCCTCAGTTGCACTGCGTAGTTTGAACACACACACATAAATCCCCAACACTCAGTCAAGTATTTGACCTCCTCTCTGTCAGCTCTATCGTCATGGCGACAGATCTGCACTCGAGGCCTATCCAACCGATCCCTACAAGGAGAGTGACTGGCCCCAGGGTTTTGGACAACTCTCTCAGGTAAGCAGACATGCACACATACATTATTCTTTTTGTTTTAATCAGTTACATACTACTTAAGGAGCATTCAGTTATGCAGTGACGTGCAATGGGCTGTGCTATATCATATACTGTATATAGAGCGCAACAGTCGGGTTCTGAAAGTAAAAAGTCCATTCATTTTCTCCATAGGGATTTTTAACGTTAACTAAAACCATAAGACACACCTACTGTGAGCTCTGAGATTGTTAATCGGTGGTATATGCTTCTGTTATGCTATTTTTAAACCTAGTAATTTTATAGGGCCCTATTTTAATGATCTAAGTCCATGGTCTAGTGGCAAGTGCACTTAAGGCATGTCCGAATCCACTATTGCTAGTTTAACAGCGGGAAAAAAGGTCCGCGCTCCGAGTGCATGGTCTCAAAGGGTTGTCCCTAGTCTGTTAATGAGTAATGGGTGTGTTTTGGGCATCAGAGTCTCATCTCCCATTCCCTCTAAAGCCAGTTGCACTCGCACCATGTGGGATTTGCTATTTACAGGGCGTAATTTGCAAGCGGAAAAACTCAACGCTTCTGGATCTGCTCATACGCGAGGTTAAACCATCTATGGGACAAGCAGGGTTGTGCCATTGACTTTAGAGCAGGTTTTTGTGGGTCAATGGCGCAGTCTATTTAAGTTGCCTCAAAACAGCAATACGCCAACAACGCACCTGAACACACCTTGTTTTCAGACCAGCACGCCCTGGGGCGAATAGATGGTGCGAGTGCAGATAAATGTCAACAACGGGGAAAATAGGCTGGAACAAGGAAACAGGCAGACTAGACAGTAAAGTAACGCTCAGAAATGTAAACACTAGGAATTACAAGACCTCGCAACATGAGTGTGTGTGCAGAGGGTTAAAATAGTGTGATGTGATTTACTGCAGGTGTGAATGCAATCACTCCAGGTGTGAAGGCTTATGGGAAATGTAGTATGTGTCTGTGTGTGAGTGTATGAAAGTCCAAGGTGGATTGTGGGAAATGAAGTCCGGTAGTGATTGAAGCAGTTCAGGGTGGAGTGCCCTCTAGTGGTGGTCATGGGCACTCCAGCTGCTAACCCTGACAGCCGCATTATGCGTGACTATCCTTAAACTATAAGATTTCATAAGAGGGTGCTTTGATTACTGTAACTCAATCTTCTCAATTTTGCAGCTCGGAAAGAAGCAGCACTATGAACTAGGTCAGTTTTTAAATAAAACCTACAAAGGACTCCTGAGTGAGAGCTATAACTGTCATGAGGTCAGTCGCTCTTTAAATTTATGTTCAAACACGTTCAATAAATGGATACACCAAGTTGTCGCACCTGCATGTTTAAATAGCAGATGCCATCTTTGTGTTGCAGATATACGTCAGAAGTACAGATATTGACCGGACGCTGATGAGTGCAGAAGCTAACCTGGCGGCCATGTTCCCTCCTAACAGTTCTGAGGAGTTTATTCCGGGTTTGAAATGGCAGCCGATACCTGTTCACACTGTCCCATTGGATAAAGATTTGGTAAAACATCACACTGAAGCTCTGTTCCTACTCACAATATTGCAGCACACTGAACCCTGGCCTCTCTTTAGTGTTGAGTTTTATATTTTCACAGCAGTAGCATCAATAAATATCTCTGGATATATGAAATCTGTTTCCATGGCCATACAACCTGCCCACAGCGTGTTTGCTTTTGTCTTTTCTTTCCAGCTTCTCCCATTCCCGCTAGGAAACTGTCCACGTTACACACAGCTCATGAACGAGACTAAAAGTTCAGATAAGTTTCGTGAAATGACGGCCACTTACAAGGTAAGTCTTGCAATGTAAATGTGCAATAAAAACAGCGGTTACTACAATCATGGTTGTGTCATTGTGTTTTAACGCAGGAATTTATAGAAATGGTGAGAAAAAAAACAGGACTGAAGACACTCTCCATTGATTCTGCTTGGACTGTCTATGACACGCTGTTCTGTGAGGTGAGTTTCACCTGCCGTTCATGTGCACATTAATCATGACTTTATCTAGCGTTAAGAGACTCTGCCTGTCAATCTCGCCTGATAAGTGTTGTCTATATGTGAATAAAGTCAGAATTGCGAGTAATAGAGTCAGAATTGCGAGTTATAAAGTCTGAATTGCGAGTTATAAAGTCAGAATTGTGAGTTATAAAGTCAGAATTGCGAGATCTAAAGTCAGAATTGCGAGATCTAAAGTCAGAATTGCGAGAAATAAAGTCAGAATTGCGAGAAATAAAGTCAGAATTGCGAGTAATAGAGTCAGGATTGCGAGTTATAAAGTCAGAATTGCGAGATATAAAGTCAGAATTGCGAGATATAAAGTCAGGATTGCGAGATCTAAAGTCAGAATTGCGAGTTATAAAATCAGAATTGCGAGTTATAAAGTCAGAATTGCGAGATATAAAGTCTGAATTGCGAGATCTAAAGTCAGAATTGCGAGATCTAAAGTCTGAATTGCGAGATCTAAAGTCAGAATTGCGAGATCTAAAGTCAGAATTGCGAGATCTAAAATCAGAATTGCGAGATCTAAAGTCAGAATTGCGAGATGTAAAGTCAGAATTGCGAGATGTAAAGTCAGAATTGCGAGATCTAAAGTCAGAATTGTGAGTTATAAAGTCAGAATTGCGAGATATAAAGTCAGAATTGCGAGTTATAAAGTCAGAATTGCGAGTTATAAAGTCAGAATTGCGAGATCTAAAGTCAGAATTGTGAGTTATAAAGTCAGAATTGCGAGATATAAAGTCAGAATTGCGAGTTATAAAGTCAGAATTGCGAGTTATAAAGTCAGAATTGCGAGATCTAAAGTCAGAATTGTGAGTTATAAAGTCAGAATTGCGAGATATAAAGTCAGAATTGTGAGTTATAAAATCAGAATTGCGAGATATAAAGTCAGAATTGCGAGATCTAAAGTCAGAATTGCGAGATCTAAAGTCAGAATTGCGAGATCTAAAGTCAGAATTGCGAGTTATAAAGTCAGAATTGCGAGTTATAAAGTCAGAATTGCGAGATCTAAAGTCAGAATTGCGAGATCTAAAGTCAGAATTGTGAGTTATAAAGTCAGAATTGCGAGATCTAAAGTCAGAATTGCGAGATCTAAAGTCAGAATTGTGAGTTATAAAGTCAGAATTGCGAGTTATAAAGTCAGAATTGCGAGATCTAAAGTCAGAATTGTGAGTTATAAAGTCAGAATTGCGAGATATAAAGTCAGAATTGTGAGTTATAAAGTCAGAATTGCGAGATATAAAGTCAGAATTGTGAGTTATAAAGTCAGAATTGCGAGATCTAAAGTCAGAATTGCGAGTTATAAAGTCAGAATTGCGAGATCTAAAGTCAGAATTGCGAGATATAAAGTCAGAATTGCGAGTTATAAAGTCAGAATTGCGAGTTATAAAGTCAGAATTGCGAGATCTAAAGTCAGAATTGTGAGTTATAAAGTCAGAATTGCGAGATATAAAGTCAGAATTGCGAGTTATAAAGTCAGAATTGCGAGATCTAAAGTCAGAATTGCGAGATCTAAAGTCAGAATTGTGAGTTATAAAGTCAGAATTGCGAGATCTAAAGTCAGAATTGCGAGATCTAAAGTCAGAATTGCGAGTTATAAAGTCAGAATTGCGAGATCTAAAGTCAGAATTGTGAGTTATAAAGTCAGAATTGCGAGTTATAAAGTCAGAATTGCGAGATCTAAAGTCAGAATTGCGAGTTATAAAGTCAGAATTGCGAGATCTAAAGTCAGAATTGCGAGATCTAAAGTCAGAATTGCGAGATATAAAGTCAGAATTGCGAGTTATAAAGTCAGAATTGTGAGTTATAAAGTCAGAATTGCGAGATCTAAAGTCAGAATTGCGAGTTATAAAGTCAGAATTGTGAGATATAAAGTCAGAATTGCGAGATATAAAGTCAGAATTGCGAGATCTAAAGTCAGAATTGTGAGTTATAAAGTCAGAATTGCGAGTTATAAAGTCAGAATTGCGAGATCTAAAGTCAGAATTGTGAGTTATAAAGTCAGAATTGCGAGATATAAAGTCAGAATTGCGAGATCTAAAGTCAGAATTGCGAGATCTAAAGTCAGAATTGCGAGTTATAAAGTCAGAATTGCGAGTTATAAAGTCAGAATTGCGAGATCTAAAGTCAGAATTGCGAGTTATAAAGTCAGAATTGCGAGATATAAAGTCAGAATTGCGAGATCTAAAGTCAGAATTGCGAGATCTAAAGTCAGAATTGCGAGTTATAAAGTCAGAATTGCGAGTTATAAAGTCAGAATTGCGAGATCTAAAGTCAGAATTGCGAGTTATAAAGTCAGAATTGTGAGATATAAAGTCAGAATTGCGAGATATAAAGTCAGAATTGCGAGATCTAAAGTCAGAATTGTGAGTTATAAAGTCAGAATTGTGAGTTATAAAGTCAGAATTGCGAGATCTAAAGTCAGAATTGTGAGTTATAAAGTCAGAATTGCGAGTTATAAAGTCAGAATTGCGAGATCTAAAGTCAGAATTGTGAGTTATAAAGTCAGAATTGCGAGATATAAAGTCAGAATTGCGAGATCTAAAGTCAGAATTGCGAGATCTAAAGTCAGAATTGTGAGTTATAAAGTCAGAATTGCGAGATATAAAGTCAGAATTGCGAGTTATAAAGTCAGAATTGCGAGATCTAAAGTCAGAATTGTGAGTTATAAAGTCAGAATTGCGAGATATAAAGTCAGAATTGTGAGTTATAAAGTCAGAATTGCGAGATCTAAAGTCAGAATTGCGAGTTATAAAGTCAGAATTGCGAGATCTAAAGTCAGAATTGCGAGATATAAAGTCAGAATTGCGAGTTATAAAGTCAGAATTGCGAGTTATAAAGTCAGAATTGCGAGATCTAAAGTCAGAATTGTGAGTTATAAAGTCAGAATTGCGAGATATAAAGTCAGAATTGCGAGATCTAAAGTCAGAATTGCGAGATCTAAAGTCAGAATTGCGAGTTATAAAGTCAGAATTGCGAGTTATAAAGTCAGAATTGCGTAATATCGTTCATGATGTTGAGTGCTCTTTACACTTTGTGGTAAATGCCTTGCAACATCATATTAATGCAGACTGATATGAATATAAATGCTATAAACGCTCAGAATCGATTAAATCCAGATGCTCAGACAGACACCATGAATTGTGTTGATCAGTTCTGTTATTCTCCTTCTCCAGGCAAAACATGGGAAGTCGCCACCAGACTGGGTGACTCCAGACGTGATGAAAAAGCTGAAGGTGCTGAATGACTTTTCTTATCAGGTTATGTTTGGACTCCACAAGAGTCAGGAGAAGAACAGACTTCAGGGAGGTGAGAGGTCAGAGCAATGGACTGTTTCACATTCAGACTAGAACTGTGCTTTGCTCATACTGTCATTCGCAGGCCTGCTGTTAGATCAGATCATTCAGAATCTCACATCTGCAGCAGATCCACACTCCAAACAAAAAGTGAAGATGATCGTATACTCAGCTGTAAGTAAGTGTCGTGGTTGCTCACAATTAGAGAAGCAGTTCATGTAATGTTTCCTCATGTAACTCTTCCTTTACTAGCATGACACGACAATTGTAGCTCTCCAGGAAGCCTTGAATGTTTCTAACGGCCTGCAGCCTCTTTATGCCTCGTGTCATCTAATTGAGCTTCACCAGGAAGAGAACGGGTAACATATTATCGTCCGTGTTTTTCCTAAACGTGTGTTTATATGGTCAACCAAAATATTCCTTCGCTCGTCTCTTCTAGGAATTTTTCGGTGGAGATGTTTTATCGCTATAACAGCTCTGTTGAGCCGCACGCCTTGTCTTTACCTGGCTGTGCTCAGCGCTGCCCCCTACAGGACTTTGTGAACCTCACACGTGACGTCATACCGCGAGACAGGAATAAAGAGTGTCAGATAAAGAAAGAACCCTCCACCCTTTTTAAAGGTAAACACAATCATGTACATTAAAGGCACACTATGTAATTTTTCACCACTAGAGGTCGCTGTAACGCTGTGGTTGTTCAGGAACAGGCAGACGACTGAAGTACTCTTCAAACACTTTAATATAAACTTGGAAAACGGACAGGAAGCAAGATAACACCATGAACGATACTTTAACAACGGACCAGAACTGGACTGACACAGAGGGAATATATACTGATGAACACAAGAGGATAACTAGCGGGGCACAGGTGACAGACGTGACTGATTACAAGACACGGCTGGAGACTAATGACGAGGCACACGGGGAACCAAAACAAAGATCACAACTGACAGGGACTGACGAAAGCAAAACAAAGGAACACATGACAGATGACAGGACTAGAACTCAAAACAAGGAACATGTGACAGAAGACAGAACTGGGAACATAGGAACAGAAATACAAAAGACATGATTATGACAGTCGTTTATTCAAAACAAAGGCGTAGCTTTCGTGAAATCGTGGAATGCGTTGAGCAAGAGCGACTGCTGATGAGAGACGAGCGCGACACGCGGCTAGAGAGCAGCGGGACTTTTATTATGTCACACTCGCCGCTTCCGGACAAGCGTAACGCAGCGCTGTTTATCATATTAGATACATTTACTCTGCATTCGCTCACCATGGTAAAACATGGTACTCGCTGTAAACCAAGAACACGAGATTTAAACAGTAAGACTTAATGTGTTGAGCTATTCAACATGATTTCGTTTTCTGTCGATGAATGTCTCCAAACAGTTGCTCACGCATAATATATTAAAGCGTCTTTGGTATTTTCATGGTTTCTACAAAATAAAACTCCTCGACTCCTCGACTCCTCGACGTGATCCGTGTCCTGGTTAAAACCGCTTATTTCTCTCACTTATTAAAACATTCTTGGAAACATTTGGGATAATGTAAATACACAAGTCAACAAAATATATAACAGTGTTCTAATGGTTTTTGGATATTTGAATCTAAAAATCTTACATATTGTGCCTTTAATAAATTGCACACATAAACCGTAAATAATAAATATTTAAACTGCAGTTTGTAACTTAAAATCCATTCCATACAGCAAAAAATACATTTTCAGATATATTTTAATTTAAAAAATCGATTTTACATAAATATATTTTCAGATATATTTTAATTTAAAAAATCGATTTTACATAAATATATTTTCAGATATATTTTAATTTAAAAAATCGATTTTACATAAATATATTTTCAGATATATTTTAATTTAAAAAAATCGATTTTACATAAATATATTTTCAGATATATTTTAATTTAAAAAATCGATTTTACATAAATATATTTTCAGATATATTTTAATTTAAAAAAATCGATTTTACATAAATATATTTTCAGATATATTTTAATTTAAAAAAATCGATTTTACATAAATATATTTTAAGATATATTTTAATTTAAAAAAATCGATTTTACATAAATATATTTTCAGATATATTTTAATTTAAAAAAATCGATTTTACATAAATATATTTTCGATAAGTTTTTTTTTACATTTTAAAATAAAAAGCGCATGCATTTACACAAAAATGCATTTAGATTGTAAATGTTAATGGCTTTTGTAGGTTTAAACAAAATAAATTTTAAAGTTGAAAAATATGTTTCCATAATGCAGTTATGGAACACGACTCTTTCCAGAACGAGTCACTTTTAAAACATGCCGATACCAAGTACCGATACCTGTATTTTCATTGCACTTTTATTTTTTTTTTTAAATATTGGGCAGACGAACCAAAAGAATATGAATCAAATTAAATCAAATTTAGCAAATAGATATTGCACATTTGGTGATGCGTCAATGTGAAATCATCCAGATCCTGCCGCTCAAAGTGCTCGCATAATTTTGTTGATGAGAGAAGAAACTCTCACCCAGAAACACTTTGGCAGGAGAAACTCTGCCACTCACTGATGGGACGTTTATCTGCACGTTATTCAGAAATTGCAACAGGAGACAGAACTTTAAACAACTCTCCAATTATTTGTGTAACTGACAATCACTCTCTTCTAGATGCTGTGAATTGCGTCACGTCCTCCAGGAAGATCTACAGGTCAACACTTGCTGACTGTCTGAAAGCGGATGACATCGAAATTGTTTCTACAAACCTTTATTAAAGAGTACAAATGAGCTAAAAATGACCTTCTCTATAGAAGTGTTACTGTAATTTAGTTTAAAAAGATCCGTTTCATGCCTGTATTTTCTCTCAAGGGTTTTATTTGTTCAGATAAACAGGATCACAGCTGCTTTTCTTGAAAGTTAAATCCGTTATTATTCGTGATTCCACAGAGCATCTGCAGAGAACGACAGATCATCTCTGTGTGATAAATATCAGCTCCAACAGAAGAAACTAAACCTGTTCAGCATCAGACATTAGATATTGAGAAACAATGTGAAGACATGTTTATTCCTGTCAACGCACACACTATATTTCATATTTCTGAACTCTAAATGTCAAGGTTACAGTCTGAAATGACACAAGGTAAAACATCCACACGTTTATTCTTAAAAAACATGTTCATAATCATAAATAACTTAAATAGGGAGTCGTATCGCAGCAAACAGTGTAAATAAATACATGTTTTTGTCAAGTCTTGTGTTGACTGTATCATGACACGCTGAAAAAGTTCTTCTTCACGATGCTTTTAAATCTCATTTGCATCTGTTCATATTCAAATATGTTGTGCAGGAAACTGTTCATGATACAAAAAGTCAAAAAATGTCAACTTAAAATAAATAAATAAATAAATTTCTAAAATTAAATACAAATAAAGCACTTGTTAACCTGCATGTCATTAACTGTGAACATGTGAATATGTGAATATAACTTCAAATCTCAGGGGGATTGAAGGAAATATTTGAGCTCAAAGGGTTCGGCTGACAAAAGTCTGGGAATCGCTGATTTAGAGGATTTATGGATATGAAAGGCCATTTCCAACACATAAGAAAAAATATAAAGCTTTGGTAAATCACAAAAAGTTGATATTATGAAATAAATTCAAAATTATGAATCATAATTATGAGAAAAAAGTCATAATTAATATATATGTAGTCCAAATTGAAATTGTCATAATTAAGATAAATATTATTACATTCATATTTACATACAATTTTGTTTTTTGTTTTTTTGTCATAATTATAACGTTTGAAACCACAATTTTGACCTTTTATCTCATAATTATGTCATGATTATGTCAAAATTTGGACTTTTTTTCTCATAATTATGAATTAGCATGTCTTAATTATGACATAACTTAGACTTATAACATCTTAATTATGGCTTTTTCTTATAGTTATGACTTAGCATGTCAATTATGACTTAATATAATACTTTCGGCTTTCTCAATTTTGACTTTTAATGTCCTAATTATGACTTTTTATTGCATAATTATGACTTAGTATATCTTAATGATGACTTTTTTCTCGTGATTATGACTTAGTATGTCATAAGTAGGACTTAGTGTCATCATTTCAAATTTAGCTTATAACTTGTCATATAATTTAATCTCATAATTATGAATTAGTGTCTTAATTATGTCATAATTTTGATTTAGTATAACTTAATTAGGACTAGTATGACAATTATGATAGTCAATTTCTAATTTATCTCATAATATTGAATTGTATGTCATAATTTAGACTTTTTATCATAATTATGACTTCTCAATTATGAATTAGTATGTCTTAATTATGACTTTTTCTTAACAACTATGACTTAATGTCATACTTTCAGCTTTCTCTAATTATGATTTTTTTTTTTATCCCATAATTATGACTTTTTATGTCATAATCTCAAATTTTGACTTAGTATGTCTTAATTATGTTAATTTTTCAACTTCTTGTCATAATCTTGTCATAAACTTAACTGTCATAACTTAATATGTCATTATTTCAATTTTTTATGTCATAATCTCAAATTTTGACTTAGTATGTCTTAATTATGTTAATTTTTCAACTTCTTGTCATAATATTGTCATAAATTTAACTGTCATAACTTAATATGTCATTATTTCAATTTTTTATGTCATAATATTTACCAAAGCATGATTTGTTTAGTCGTATGTGTTGGAAAGGAGCTTCCGCAGATCTCCGGCGGTTTGCGCGCGTCACCTGCGCGCGGTTCTCAGAGAGCTGCCGTGCACGTCACAGATGTCGAACCACTGCGCGTCCACGTCCCCGCGGGGCAGCAGGCCGTTCGGCGGGAGCGCCGCGGCGCGTCTGCGGTCTCTGCCGCTCACCACGCGCCAGTACCACGCGCCCTTCAGCAGGAACACAGTGTTGTGCGTGTACGAGAAGTACGCCGCGTCCAGGTGACCGACGGGGTGATTACCGGGGACAACGGCGGGAAAAACCTCGGAGATGTTTTGAGGGGAAGAGGAAGCCAAGCGGTTCGCGCGCACATCAAACCTGAACACCTAGAAATCAGGATTACACAATTACATCGCTAATATTTGTTTAATAGTTTTTTTCATCTTGCATTGTCAAATCATTACCTGTGAGCCTTTAAAAAAGTAGATGTGAGCGTCTCTCCTGTCGTAGTATGCAGTGTCCACTGGTCCAGACACGCCGGGAAAGCCTTCAGAGATCAGACGAGGATACGAGCGGCCATCTGCGTCCGCGGAGAACACCTGGTCATTCTCACTGTCGTAACGCCAGTACTGCACACCTGCGGACATCTTCACACACTTCATACCACAGAAGAAGAGTGTGCAGACTCCAACTCCAACAGTGCACAGTAAAAACCGCAGAGTTAAATCAACTCTGCTCAGAGAACATTTGGTCCCTCTCTAGATAGTGTTAAAGTAACACTGAAGCAGAGTAAAAGTTAATGAGATAATTAAGCAATTAATTAAGCGATGATTGAACATTAATGATGAACACCTGCTGTGAACAAGCAGAATCTCTGAAGAAAAGAGAAACACAAGAACTACAACTGACTTCAGCCACAGTCTTAGATGAAATCAACTGAAGATAAAAGACATTCAATCTCTGAAGAGTGTTACTTTAACACTAGTTCAGTGTGACTTTAACACTATTTAGAGAGGGACCAAATGTTATCTGAGCAGAGTTGATTTACTGTGTGCTGATCATTAAATATTGATGACTAATTCATTAAATCTAATAAGTGATCGAATGTACAATGCAAAATAATGCAAAACACAAATGTAAAATATAGCATTCAAAGGGGTTCATGTACGGCCTTTAAGTGTAAAAAGGTATTTTTATTTAGCAAACCATCTAGATCAGAGATGGAAATGACCAGTTACAGAAGATACAGGTTATTTACCAAGGAAATATATGGTTTTTAAAGCTTTTTATAGCGCCACCTATGGCTGGATCTCCATAAAAGTTTGCATGTTTCTTTAGAATCGTGTGTCGCATGTGCTCACCGAATTTTGTGAGTAAATCAGACATGAAAAGGACCATATCTTGTAATTTTCTATAGAAATTTAACATTTTTCATTTTTTTTTAACAGTTATTTATATTATCTCATAATTATGAATTAGTATGTCTTAATTATGACATAACTTAGACTTATAACATCTTAATTATGGCTTTTATTTATAGTTATGACTTAGCATGTCAATTATGACTTAATATAATACTTTCGGCTTTCTCAATTTTGACTTTCAATGTCCTAATTATGACTTTTTATTGCATAATTATGACTTAGTATATCTTAATTATGACTTTTTTCTTGTGATTATGACTTAGTATGTCATAAGTAGGACTTAGTGTCCTTATAGCGCCACTGATCTCCATAAAAGGTCATGCTTCTTTAGAATCATGCTCACCTAATATTCAAGAATTATAGGCTTTTTTGGCCACGCCCATTTTCTAAACGACCCTCTTATAGCTATCGAAAATGCTCAAGCTCAACAAATTTATAATTATTGACCCAGAGAGTCCGTAGAATTGTACTGGTTGAGCGAAAAACCTAGGACTAGTTCGCAAAAGTCTTCAAAATTGAGCGAGCGATTTGATTGACAGCAGTAAAGTTGTACAAAATAAGGAGATTTAACATATGATATGAAGATCAAGTGTATGTGTGAAAAGTTGCGTAATATACAATCATTTATACCACTTGAGAAACGCCTCAAGGCCCGGCGAGTTTCGGCCTCCGTTAACCTCGTCTAATAGGAGCTCAAAGTTCATTGGCCGACAGCGGCCATGTTTTCCGAGATATGCAAATGTCCTCGCAGGTAATCGTGGCACCTTGGACAAAGACACTACATGCCATTTTTCAGGTCAGTCGGACGGACTGTTGTGTAGCTTTAGCCTTTTTCGTGATTTTTTTCACTTTTTAGCACCACCAAGTGGCCAGTCGGCGCATCCTTTTTCACGCTACCACAGACTCTGTTGTTAACGAGAATCGAAATTTCTACTTTTTTCCCCCAACAATTATTGACCATCAGACTCTAGAGAATCTTTCTGCACTGGTTTGGTTCTGATCGGATGGAAAAACATCAGACTATTTTGCAAAAGTGGACTTTTCAAAGAATCCAAAGCATCAGAAAATTTGGTCAGTGCGGCAATAAAATCCAAGATATATTTTGTTCTCCTTGAGCCAATGATATAAGACACTTGAGTCTGTGAATGGGTTATGAGCGATTTCATACTTTTGATCGCTGTAGCGCCACCATCAGGCCAATTGACCCTTCGCAAAGCCCCGCCCCCTTTAGTTACTGTTGCTATGTCCGCTCTCACGCCACACATCATGTTCTCACGAAGTGAAAAACGCGTCGATATCTACATCTCTTCAACAGACAAGACAGAGCAGGTTACTTTTGATATGAAACGGTTTCATATTTAAAATATTGTAATGTTTTAAAGCAGTTGAATCAATAAATAGCGTCTAGTGTGTGTTTAATGTGTGGTGACAGATCGCTGTAGCTCCTCGTGAACCGATCATCTCTTCATACTAGTTCATTTATAGCATCAAACAAACATGAATGAACATCAGAAGTTGTTTCAAGACGTGATTCAAGTTCACCAACGTTAATCTACTAACTCCCCTGACCGCTTTGACGCACAAAATGGCGGATTCGGGGTTATGATTGGTCAGATCGCCTGTCAATCGGGCAACGGGTCAATTGGGGCGAGGTTTGATGACATTGTAGACGGAGTGGGATGGTAGATCCCTCAAAGTTTGTTCTGTCCGATCACTTTTGTGGCCACTAGTCGTGGCCTATTGGTGAGGGAGTCAGGCTTGTAACCTGAAGGTTGTGGGTTCGATTCCCACGCTGGCAGGAATTGAAGGTGGGGATTGTGAATGAACAGCTCTCTCTCCACCTTCGATACCATGATTAAGGTGCCCTTGAGCAAGACATGAAACCCCTAATTGCCTCACTTGTAAGTCGCTTTGGATAAAAGCGTCTGATAATTGAAAATCCTAACAATAACAATAACGTTTCATCACTATGACTCGCACATGAGAGTTTGATTGTACGAACACGAGATGCAAATGAGCTTTAATCTCTATAAGCACAATGCATATTTATTAGTCTTTCAGCTACGATTATGTTTCTGGACCTCTTAGTAACTAAACAAATACCTTTAAAGAAGTACACAGCGTCCATTTTGCGGTTCCACACGTGAACGTAAGCGTCCACGCCACCGGAGGGCAGCCCGTGCCACCCCAACTGCACCGCCACCGGATCTCCGTAACGCGTTCTGTTGTTGCGGTTCTCGTACAGCCAGTACCAGCCGTCCCGCATGAAGTAGGTGTTAAAACGCACCACGACCTCACCGTACGGCGTCTGCTCCTTCCGGATCCAATCGAACACGGTGCTGAAGCGACCCTTGCACACACCTGAGAGAGGAAACACGCAGATGTTTCCATTAATGCTGGAAGAGAACGAAGTCCGTTTGCAAAATCGGTACCATTCCTGTAGCTCAAACAGATCTCTGCATTAGGTCATGGGTTCGATTCCCAGGGAATGCGTGAACTAAGCTTACTTCAGTTATATACTAGTATCTGAACCATGTATTTTAAAAGACATTAATGGTCATATAACGCATTTTAAACAATATAAATCATGTGATTTTGCAGTATTTTAATCAGGCGCTGCTCATTAAAAGTCCGTTCAACCAATGGAATCACTCGGGGTCCTAAAGGAGACCTGATTCTTGGGTTACTCCATTTCTGCCCACACTGGAAGACATTCATACGACACACATTCATTCTATAGAAAACATACTTTAAGCGTTTGTGAAGTAATTACTTATTCAAAATAAGCACCGGATGCATTCGATTTCAGACGCAGCCCTAGTGAAGTGAGAAAGTAAACTTTGAATCAACTGAGCCAATTGATTCGCAAAACGAATCACAGTTTTGAATCACTCAAAACGACTCGCTGGTCAGAACAGGGTAAACGCAGCCCAAGCATACACAAAAACACCTTTTACAAACCATTTCCCCAAATTCATATTATAATAATGTAATAATATTTCAGTGTGAAAATATGAGCTGATGAACTTCACACAGTTATTGAACCAAACTGAATCAACACTGAATAAAGACACTGTTGTTTTCTGCATATATTGTAAAATAAATCTGACTTGACTCATTCATCCCAGTGATCTCAGGTCAGATATGACGCAGGTCTCACCGTACAGGCTCTGAATGGACTTTCTGTCCATCCAGTCGATCTCGAAACCTCCGTCCTGAGGAAGATAACTGGGCTGCATGATGGAGCCGGGCCGGTAGATGTGAGGAAGCCCTAAAACATGCCCGATCTCATGAACCGCAACCTGAACGAAACACACGACACATCACAGATTCAGAAGTGTTTCAGAAAAGTTTTGTACTGTATTCATTTTAGTGCATCCGTTGTTTTATTCAATTAGTCCTACGTTTACATTGGACTAAACAAAATAGGTTTTTAGCAAACGAAAAGCATCCTAATCATCAAAAATGTCTCTTGCATCATCTCTTCTCTGATGATGAGGGCGGGGCAACCTGTCACTCACATGAGATCCACCAATAGCAAACCACCATCCAATCAACTCCCCTCAGACACAATCAAGCCCCGCCTACATTTGTTCTTGTTTGTGAAGCGTTTCTCTTGTATATACGGGAAAAAAAGACTTCCGTTTCATGGCCACTTTACCTGTAAGTGAACTTAGTCGCAAAAGTTGAAGCCTTGCCAATTTAAATATTTAAGCGCAAAATGATGCAAAAGTTAACTCAATTCATTACCCAGAAATCCATATCTCACAGAGCGCGTGATGCTGAATTAGGATCTCTTTTATGTCTTTAACAGACATATTCAAACAAAATGATGTCAAAATGCCGGTCTTGGCAGGTATACTTACTCGAATACATAGTTGAGAAATAAAATGCACGTGTAACAGTATATTAGATCTGTGCATTTGCTCTTAAAGTGACAGCAGCCTAATATTCCTGCTGATCTCTGGGTTTTTAATATTAATCAAACAACAAAGAACTCACTCACTGCTCCTTTTGTATCTTTAATAAGGATTAATTGTGGTGAAAAATATTTATGATATATTATAATTTATTATTACGTTACTGGCCATTTGCATTTTAGGCCCTGCTTTTGTACTCGCACTACCTTCAGGAGACTGATCCCGTTGCCCGTGTTTGGGACAGTGAAATGTTCGTCGTCATCGAAATGAATGTCTCCGAGGAACCACGCGTGAGCAAACTCTCGTCCGGCGCCGTCGAACCGCTGAGAGCAGCCCAGATGGCGGCCTGTAGGGGGCAGGAGAGGGTTCTGTTACCAAATGAGAATCAACACATTTTAGTCCAAACTCAACCTCCTGTTACAACAGGAAATACGTCAACACTGGATTTAGTTCTTCAGAACCGACCTGTCCCAAAGCCCAGTCTGATGTCAATGTCTTCCAGAGGCGAGTGAACGTCCTCAACAAACTGCAGCGGAGACACTTCGCTCCACATGCGGAAGGCCAGTCTGAAGATATACTTCTGCTCATCGATGGACAGCTGACTGCTGTAACCTTCCCCCATCAGACGCCACTTCAGAAGGCTCTTAGAGAACGCCATGTGTCCCGTCCACTCGCTGGCGTCTCGCTTCTTTCTGCTCGTCAGAAGCGCTGCCAGGTGGCGTTTCTTCCGCTCGTGAGGTTGAGGATTATCAGATGTCCGTGTATCGTTGACATTCACGGCATCCGTGTGATTGTGTGTCGTGGTGCTGTTGTGTTCAGTAGAATCCAGTTCCTCATCCTGGTCCGGGACGCCACATCTGGGTTTATTCATGGCTGCTTTGGTGGCGTCATCAAACACACCCGTGACAGGAAGACCGGACACCCGCTGGAACTCCTTCAGCGCCGTGATGAACTGGAGATCGGCGCTGCTGGACCTGGATGTGGATCCGCCCTCCTGCAGGTCCAGAGAGAGACTGACGTCCGTCTCACCCGCCGCTGAGATCTGAGGCTCATCGCCGTCTCCTGCTTTAATGAACCCGTACTTGGACAGAAACCGCTGAAATAATACAGAAAGATCAATAACTAAACCTACATAAACAATAAATACATCACTTACTCAACTACAAATAGATATAGACAGACAGACAGACAGATAGATAGATAGATAGATAGATAGATAGATAGATAGAGAGGTAGACAGACAGGCAGATAGATAGATAGATAGATAGATAGATAGATAGATAGATAGATAGATAGATAGATAGAGAGGTAGACAGACAGGCAGATAGATAGATAGATAGATAGATAGATAGATAGATAGATAGATAGATAGATAGATAGATAGATAGATAGATAGATAGATAGAGAGGTAGATAGACAGACAGGCAGATAGATAGATAGATAGATAGATAGAGAGGTAGACAGACAGGCAGATAGATAGATAGATAGATAGATAGATAGATAGATAGATAGATAGATAGATAGATAGATAGATAGATAGAGAGGTAGACAGACAGGCAGATAGATAGATAGATAGATAGATAGATAGATAGATAGATAGATAGATAGAGAGGTAGACAGACAGGCAGATAGATAGATAGATAGATAGATAGATAGATAGATAGATAGACAGGCAGATAGATAGATAGACAGGCAGATAGATAGATAGACAGACAGACAGACAGGCAGATAGATAGATAGATAGATAGATAGATAGATAGATAGATAGATAGATAGATAGACAGGCAGATAGATAGATAGACAGACAGACAGACAGGCAGATAGATAGATAGATAGATAGATAGATAGATAGAGAGGTAGACAGACAGGCAGATAGATAGATAGATAGATAGATAGATAGATAGATAGATAGAGAGGTAGA
>CM076068.1:29240000-29347500 GCA_038088235.1 Zacco platypus | reverse complement strand
AACATACTTGGAGCGAGTGAGTTTATGCAGCTGTTTATGGAAGCCCGTTTCTGCCACTGGAAAGAAGAAGAAGATTATTGTGACTTCATATCTCAGAATTGTGAGATATAAAGTCAGAATTGTGTGATATAAAGTCAGAATTCTGAGATATAAAGTCAGAATTCGAGATATAAAGTCAGAATTCGAGATATAAAGTCAGAATTGTGAGTTATAAAGTCAGAATTCTGAGATATAAAGTCAGAATTTGAGATATAAAGTCAGAATTGTGAGATATAAAGTCAGAATTGTGAGATATAAAGTCAGAATTGCGAGATATAAAGTCAGAATTGTGAGATATAAAGTCAGAATTGTGAGTTATAAAGTCAGAATTCTGAGATATAAAGTCAGAATTGTGAGATATAAAGTCAGAATTCTGAGATATAAAGTCAGAATTTGAGATATAAAGTCAGAATTGCGAGTTATAAAGTCAGAATTGTGAGTTATAAAGTCAGAATTCTGAGATATAAAGTCAGAATTGTGAGTTATAAAGTCAGAATTCTGAGATATAAAGTCAGAATTTGAGATATAAAGTCAGAATTGCGAGTTATAAAGTCAGAATTGTGAGATATAAAGTCAGAATTGTGAGATATAAAGTCAGAATTGTGAGATATAAAGTCAGAATTGTGAGTTATAAAGTCAGAATTCTGAGATATAAAGTCAGAATTGTGAGTTATAAAGTCAGAATTCTGAGATATAAAGTCAGAATTTGAGATATAAAGTCAGAATTGCGAGTTATAAAGTCAGAATTCTGAGATATAAAGTCAGAATTCGAGATATAAAGTCAGAATTGTGAGTTATAAAGTCAGAATTCTGAGATATAAAGTCAGAATTTGAGATATAAAGTCAGAATTGCGAGTTATAAAGTCAGAATTGTGAGATATAAAGTCAGAATTGTGAGATATAAAGTCAGAATTGTGAGATATAAAGTCAGAATTGCGAGATATAAAGTCAGAATTGTGAGATATAAAGTCAGAATTGTGAGTTATAAAGTCAGAATTGTGAGATATAAAGTCAGAATTGTGAGATATAAAGTCAGAATTGTGAGATATAAAGTCAGAATTGCGAGATATAAAGTCAGAATTGTGAGATATAAAGTCAGAATTGCGAGATATAAAGTCAGAATTGTGAGATATAAAGTCAGAATTGTGAGATATAAAGTCAGAATTCTGAGTTATAAAGTCACAATAATCTTTTTTTCAGTGGCGGAAACGGGCTTCCATAGCTGTCAGTTTGTGTACTGTGAAATATTAACTAATATCAGTGAAGCAGGATGCAGTACGACACACAGCGCGATTTTTTCAAAATAAAAGCCTTACGACCAAACAATAAAATAAAATGTAAAAAAAAAAAAACTATTTTTCAAATTATTATTATTATTATTTTTCCGGGAGATAGGTGGAGTGATTATGTTTATAATCAATTTATGAAGACACTCAAACAGAATTTATTAAATTATGTTTCTGGCTTAAATGTTTTTGTCAGATACCATGCATTAATAAGTGATTGATATATGTAAAACATACATATTAATAATGTAAAATATGAATATATTAAAAATGATGGAAATTTTCCCGACTTGAATGCATTAGTGACCGTTACAGTTTGTGTTCCAACCATATAAATCCTCAATCTAATGCTGGAGTTTGCTGGCTCTCCTCGGGTCAGTGTGAATTGTCCTTTATAGTCCTCTGAAAAGCCAGGATTTCTTCCATTTTGTTTCAGTTGTTTAGCAGTCTGACAGAAACTGGCCTGGATGCTCTTTAACCCTCTCAGGCTGCTGGAGCTTCTCAACTTAGATTTGTGGATTCAATATGCATCTATTATTAATCTAGTTAATAAATAACCCTTCAAAGAAAGTTATTTGATCATATTAGTTTAATTTAAATATGTACGGTATTGAAATCTAGACTTCCATTAGCTATGTATTTTTATTTTATTATTGATTTAAAAGATGTACAATTTTTTCAAGCTCTACAAATATGGTCCATTTCTTTTCTAATCAATATAAATCTGTGAGTCGCTCATCTTATTAAAAAATGCGACCGTCTGCAGATCTTTTGATTGTGATTGGTCGCGACCGCTGCTCTGACTCCTCCCACTCCCGCATATCATTATGAAGTTCTTCAGGAGTGCGCGCGTCGGTCACCTCACCGATCCTCTCGGGTTTCCTTCTGGAAACACCTTCATCACTTCATCTGCTGAAGATTTGCACACTTGAAGATGAAGATGAATGACTCACTTCGCGCGTTTGACTTCGAGCGTCAGTTTGATGATCGAGTCGCGCTGGAATGGTTTCAGCAGAACTGGTGAGTCAATTCAGCAGAAAATGAATCACTGATTCATCTGAATTCTTCTGACTCAGATGTGCTCATAAATGATGAATATCATCATGCAAAGGCATGATAGAATAGAACAGACTGGGCTGCTGTATATACACATATAATGTGACGTGAAACACGTGATAATCTAACATCTTAATAATAAATATTTAATAATACAGTAGCAGACAGTCCAAGATGCTTAAAATGTGTATATCTAACATGTATTCTACTGTAACTGTAATATTACACGTGTATGTTAGTAAAGGCAGTTGCTGCTTTTGCTTTAAACACTCCCTGCTCATTAAAGAGAATGACCTTTGACCTTTCATCACAGATATTACAGTCGCATTAACACTAAACACTCCTGATGATTCTTGTGCATTAATGTGTGTTGAGTTCAGACAACAGGTGATTTATGACTCTGTGATTGATTGGTGGATGTCGGTGATAAGAGCCGGTTCACGTGAAGGATGGCCGTGATAGACTCACCTTTGACCTTTCGGCTGACTGTGACATCACAATCTTTTATTTGCAAGTTCAGATGAGGACAGAGACGTCATTTTATGTGACCAAGGGTCTGTGGAAAAGTGTAGAGGAAAATGTAAAAATAAATTTAAATTAAATTAAATTAAAATAATAATAAAAAACAAAAGTGGAAATATAATAAGTATCAGTTGAAAAGTCTAGAGAAATGCTATAAAAATGTAAAAATAAAATAAAATAAAATTAAAATAAGTTAAAAAAAAATGAAAGTGGAAATATAATAAGCATCAGTGGAAAAGTTTGGAGAAATAATGTGAAAAATGTAAAAATTAAATTAAATTAAAAAAAATTAATAAAAAAAAAACAAAAAACAAAAGTGGAAATATAATAAGTATCGTTGGAAAAGTCTAGAGAAATGCTGTGAAAAATGTAAAAATAAATTTAAATTAAATGAAAATAATAATAAAAACGAAAGTGGAAATATAATAAGTATCAGTGGAAAAGTCTAGAGAAATGCTATAAAATGTAAAAATAAAATAAAATAAAATAAGATTAAAAAAAAAAAAAAAAAAAGTGGAAATATAATAAGTGTCAGTGGAAAAGTCTAGAGAAATGCTTTACAAGAATGTAAAAATAAAATCAAATAATAAAAAATAATAAAATTAAAAATATGATTAAAATAAAACAATTATTAGTTAGTTATTAATCTATTAAATTGATTAATTTAGCTGAAAATGAGATAAATCATCAAATGTGAATGTTATAAAGGATAGATGTAAAAATAAATAAACTCTGTGGTTTCTGTCGCATTATTCTGTGATTTCCTGCGGCGTGTGAATCATGAGGTGTAACGCTGAGGTGTGTTTGGCCTGAATCTCTCTGTGTTTTAGGGGAACAGCGTTTGTTCTGTCTGTCTCGTATGCGGCGCTGATTTATCTCGGACGGGCGTTTATGAGGCGCCGGGAGAAGCTGGACCTGCGGACGCCGCTCATGCTCTGGTCACTGAGTCTGGCCGTGTTCAGGTGAGACTCCTGCATTCTGAGAAACACACCAACACCAACACAGCTGACTTTATACCTCGAATTCTGACTTTATACCTCGAATTCTGACTTTATACCTCGAATTCTGACTTTATATCTCGAATTCTGACTTTATACCTCACAATTCTGACTTTATACCTCACAATTCTGACTTTATATCTCACAATTCTGACTTTATATCTCAGAATTCTGACTTTATATCTCAGAATTCTGACTTTATACCTCGAATTCTGACTTTATACCTCGAATTCTGACTTTATACCTCGAATTCTGACTTTATATCTCACAATTCTGACTTTATATCTCACAATTCTGACTTTATACCTCGAATTCTGACTTTATATCTCACAATTCTGACTTTATATCTCACAATTCTGACTTTATATCTCACAATTCTGACTTTATACCTCGAATTCTGACTTTATACCTCGAATTCTGACTTTATACCTCGAATTCTGACTTTATATCTCACAATTCTGACTTTATATCTCAGAATTCTGACTTTATACCTCGAATTCTGACTTTAAATCTCACAATTCTGACTTTATATCTCAGAATTCTGACTTTATATCTCACAATTCTGACTTTATACCTCGAATTCTGACTTTATACCTCGAATTCTGACTTTATACCTCGAATTCTGACTTTATATCTCACAATTCTGACTTTATACCTCGAATTCTGACTTTATAACTCACAATTCTGACTTTATATCTCAGAATTCTGACTTTATACCTCGAATTCTGACTTTATATCTCACAATTCTGACTTTATATCTCAGAATTCTGACTTTATAATTCAGAATTCTGACTTTATACCTCGAATTCTGACTTTATATCTCACAATTCTGACTTTATATCTCAGAATTCTGACTTTATATCTCGAATTCTGACTTTATATCTCACAATTCTGACTTTATACCTCGAATTCTGACTTTATAACTCACAATTCTGACTTTATATCTCAGAATTCTGACTTTATAATTCAGAATTCTGACTTTATAACTCACAATTCTGACTTTATATCTCAGAATTCTGACTTTATATCTCAGAATTCTGACTTTATACCTCGAATTCTGACTTTATACCTCACAATTCTGACTTTATATCTCAGAATTCTGACTTTATAATTCAGAATTCTGACTTTATACCTCGAATTCTGACTTTATATCTCAGAATTCTGACTTTATAATTCAGAATTCTGACTTTATATCTCAGAATTCTGACTTTATACCTCGAATTCTGACTTTATATCTCAGAATTCTGACTTTATAATTCAGAATTCTGACTTTATACCTCGAATTCTGACTTTATATCTCAGAATTCTGACTTTATATCTCAGAATTCTGACTTTATACCTCGAATTCTGACTTTATACCTCAGAATTCTGACTTTATACCTCAGAATTCTGACTTTATACCTCGAATTCTGACTTTATACCTCACAATTCTGACTTTATACCTCGAATTCTGACTTTATACCTCACAATTCTGACTTTATACCTCGAATTCTGACTTTATACCTCGAATTCTGACTTTATACCTCAGAATTCTGACTTTATACCTCGAATTCTGACTTTATACCTCGAATTCTGACTTTATACCTCAGAATTCTGACTTTATATCTCAGAATTCTGACTTTATACCTCGAATTCTGACTTTATACCTCGAATTCTGACTTTATACCTCAGAATTCTGACTTTATATCTCAGAATTCTGACTTTATAATTCAGAATTCTGACTTTATACCTTGAATTCTGACTTTATACCTCAGAATTCTGACTTTATATCTCAGAATTCTGACTTTATACCTCGAATTCTGACTTTATACCTCACAATTCTGACTTTATATCTCAGAATTCTGACTTTATAATTCAGAATTCTGACTTTATACCTCGAATTCTGACTTTATACCTCACAATTCTGACTTTATACCTCGAATTCTGACTTTATACCTCACAATTCTGACTTTATACCTCGAATTCTGACTTTATACCTCGAATTCTGACTTTATATCTCAGAATTCTGACTTTATACCTCGAATTCTGACTTTATACCTCGAATTCTGACTTTATATCTCAGAATTCTGACTTTATACCTCGAATTCTGACTTTATATCTCAGAATTCTGACTTTATACCTCGAATTCTGACTTTATATCTCAGAATTCTGACTTTATACCTCGAATTCTGACTTTATATCTCAGAATTCTGACTTTATACCTCGAATTCTTACTTTATATCTCAGAATTCTGACTTTATACCTCAGATCATAATGCTCAGATACGATCGGATGTTTTCTAGAAGCTCAGATCAGTGATGAATGAAGCCGCTGTAATCGCAGCATCGGTTTCGTCTCCACAGTAGTTGATTCTTCCTCGTTGCTCTTGTTCTCTCAGTGTGATGGGCGCGCTGCGGACGGGCTGGTACATGTTCAACGTGGTGACGACACACGGCTTCCGGCAGTCTGTGTGTGACACGGCCTTCTACAGCGCCCCCGTCAGCAAGTTCTGGGCGTGTGCGTTCGCTCTGAGTAAAGCGCCGGAGCTCGGTGAGACACGGTCCATCACATCCTGACAATACTGACCGCTTTACTCATTTCTGCTTGATCTTCACTGACTGATCTCTCATCAAGCATTATGAAAGATGAGCACACTGATAAAATGTGATTTACTTATTAAACAGTTTTCTCTCAGAAATTTCTAGTAAAAAATTGTATGTAGAAAGAATGTATATATATATATATATATATATATATATGCATATGCATGTATATATATTCAACAAAATTACATATAAATATATTTTTGTTAAATATACTCATGCATATGTATATATATTTATATATATATATGTATGCATGTATATATTTAACAAAAATATATATTAATATATAAATATACATGTATACGTGTAAATATTTCTTAAATAAATATATGTAAATGTGTATATTTATATATACATAATAAATATTCACAGTACACACATATATCATGGAAACACAAACTTTTATTTTGGATGCGATTAATCACGATTTATCATTTTACAACACAAAATACTATGATATAAATAGTATTATCTTGTAAAACATTCTCCAATAATCTTTGTTTTATTTACAACTTTAATTTATGAACTAAAATATTGTTCAGGTTCAAAACAATTATGCAGAGCATTTTTGATATGCAGTTTTCATGCATATTTAACCTCAGAATATATGAAATGAATTAAGATTTTTTAAAACAATTAATATTTTTTTGCATTGCGACAATTATATGGACGCTTGTTTCCGCCACTAAATAAAAAAATTAAAAGGTAATTGCGACTTTTTATCTTGGATAAGAAGCGTTTATACCTCAGAATTCCGACTTTATACCTCGAATTCTGACTTTATAACTCAGAATTCTGACTTTATATCTCACAATTCTGACTTTATACCTCGAATTCTGACTTTATAACTCAGAATTCCGACTTTATAACTCAGAATTCTGACTTTATAACTCAGAATTCCGACTTTATACCTTGAATTCTGACTTTATAACTCAGAATTCCGACTTTATACCTTGAATTCTGACTTTATATCTCAGAATTCCGACTTTATACCTTGAATTCTGACTTTATATCTCAGAATTCCGACTTTATACCTTGAATTCTGACTTTATAACTCAGAATTCTGACTTTATAACTCAGAATTCTGACTTTATATCTCACAATTCTGACTTTATACCTCGAATTCTGACTTTATAACTCAGAATTCCGACTTTATAACACAGAATTCTGACTTTATAACTCAGAATTCCGACTTTATACCTTGAATTCTGACTTTATAACTCAGAATTCCGACTTTATACCTTGAATTCTGACTTTATATCTCAGAATTCCGACTTTATACCTTGAATTCTGACTTTATATCTCAGAATTCCGACTTTATACCTTGAATTCTGACTTTATAACTCAGAATTCTGACTTTATAACTCAGAATTCTGACTTTATACCTCGAATTCTGACTTTATACCTTGAATTCTGACTTTATAACTCAGAATTCTGACTTTATAACTCAGAATTCCGACTTTATACCTTGAATTCTGACTTTATAACTCAGAATTCCGACTTTATACCTTGAATTCTGACTTTATATCTCAGAATTCCGACTTTATACCTTGAATTCTGACTTTATATCTCAGAATTCTGACTTTATAACTCAGAATTCTGACTTTATAACTCAGAATTCTGACTTTATACCTCGAATTCTGACTTTATAACTCAGAATTCTGACTTTATATCTCACAATTCTGACTTTATACCTCGAATTCTGACTTTATAACTCAGAATTCCGACTTTATAACTCAGAATTCTGACTTTATAACTCAGAATTCCGACTTTATACCTTGAATTCTGACTTTATAACTCAGAATTCCGACTTTATACCTTGAATTCTGACTTTATATCTCAGAATTCCGACTTTATACCTTGAATTCTGACTTTATATCTCAGAATTCCGACTTTATAACTCAGAATTCTGACTTTATACCTCGAATTCTGACTTTATATCTCAGAATTCCGACTTTATACCTTGAATTCTGACTTTATAACTCAGAATTCTGACTTTATAACTCAGAATTCTGACTTTATAACTCAGAATTCTGACTTTATAACTCAGAATTCTGACTTTATAACTCAGAATTCTGACTTTATATCTCAGAATTCCGACTTTATACCTCGAATTCTGACTTTATAACTCAGAATTCCGACTTTATATCTCAGAATTCCTAAATTCATATTTAACCTCAGAATATATGAAATGAATTAAGATTTTTTAATACTATTAATATTTTTTTTGCATTGCGACAATTATATGGACGCTTGTTTCCGCCACTAAATTAAAATTAAAAGGTAATTGCGACTTTTTATCTCGGATAAGAAGCATTTCCAGCTAACAAAAATATGTTCTCAGAATGTTTTGTTAATGTTCCCATTAAGTTATGAAAAGTTATTTTTGAGTGTTCTGCGAACATTAGAGGAACATTTCATTCTGCAAACATTCCTAGAACGTTCTCTGAACATTCTTTTTAGACGAACGTCCAACTGAAACATTTCAGGGACAAACGCTCCAAATGTTTTGAGAACATTATCAAACTGTGACCGTTTGTTCATAACTCTTGTATGAAAGTGATTTTCTGTGTTTGTGTCGCTCAGGTGACACGCTGTTCATCGTCCTGCGTAAGCAGCGTCTGATCTTCCTGCACTGGTATCATCATATCACCGTCCTGCTCTACAGCTGGTACTCGTATAAAGACCACGTGGCCGGCGGCGGCTGGTTCATGACCATCAACTACACCGTCCACGCGTTCATGTACAGTTACTACACCGCCAGAGCGGCGGGCGCGCGCGTGCCGAAGCCCTTCGCCATGCTGATCACGGCGATGCAGATCGCGCAGATGCTCGCGGGGTTGAGCGTGCTGGGGCTCGTCTACAGCTGGAAACACGACGTCCACTGCGTGTCCACCATGCACAACATCGTCTACGGGTCTGCCATGTACCTCAGCTACCTGCTGCTCTTCTCCGTCTTCTTCTATCAGTCGTACCTGAAACGCCCCGCGGACGAGAAGAGCGGGAAACGAGAGTAAGAAGACATGATTGTTGTTTTAAATATGCAAAGCCGCCCATAAAGCACATTAAAATATTAAGCTGCATCATCATATTTCACCTCAGAATATGAGAAATTATACACGAAAGCCCATTTTTAGCACAATTGCATTGTGAGCTTTTTTAATTCCAAAAAATCGGATTGTTCCCAGTGTTTGGGGAAAGTAACTTTTAAAAAAATAATGCAATACAATATTGCATTACTCCATTAAAAAGTAACTAATTGTGGTACTTTTAAAGGAAGGTAATTGCACACTAACTCGAGATATTTTGTTGTAAATTTAAAAGTAACGTGTTACTTTACTAGTTACTTCGGGGAAAAAGTAATCTGATTACTTTACTCGCGTTTCTTGTAATGCACCCGACGCTTCGTTTTATTCGTGCAAAATATCGATAACGATTTTAGGGTGAAATGTGACCGTTGAAATGGAAGTTAAACGTGTTAATGTTTACAAAACATGGATTCTGTCAGAGCGAAACAGACGACAGAATGAAATGCAACATCACACTGTAAATATGAACATGTAAAAATAATTTAAGAGGAAATACTTTAAAAAGTGTCAGTGATTTAACATGTTATATTTCAGTCCTAAACCATGTTGAACGCGCCTTTCAGAAATATCTGCAACTCTATAAACAGGTTTGACAGGCGTTTTTATCGTTGACGCCGTCTGACTGACGGTAAACTCGTCTTTCTGGTCGGTCAACATGAGTTCATCTGGTTGATGTGGTTGTTATCACGAGCGATCTGTGCTGCAAATCTGTGACCAGCTGACAAAAATATGTTCTAAGAACGTTTTGCTAATGTTCCTGTTAAGTTTTGAAAAAAATGTTTCTAAATCATCCAGTTTTGTTAAATGTTTTCTCTTGTTTATGCAAATGTTCAAAGGAACATTCCATTCTTCAAACATTCTGTCAACGTTACATTTGAATGAACATTCCAAACAATTTGTAACATTTAAAAAATGTTGTGACATGAACGTCCAACTAATATGTTTCATTTATGTTTTATTAATGACCAGATAACTCAGAATGAACGTTCTGTTAACGTTTGGAGAGAACCTTGCCAGAACGTTTGGTTGGTTTGTTCTTCTCATATCGAATCAAGCATCATTTGAATGTCTTTCTCTCACCCTTTATTTTTTTTTATGAATTGCCCAATGTATTCATTTTTAAATATTCATTTGTTTATTGGAAAATAATAAATAACACCTAATGAACATATTTCGCTCCTCTTGTTTGTCAGGTCTGAGTCTTTTGTTTCAGAGATGAATGTAAATGTCCTCTCACTAAACACAAGCTCGTCTAATATGTGTATTTTAATCTTTACAAGCATTCTTCAGCTTTCTTCACACATTATTTCCTCATTGTTTCCATTTCCTCATTTTATTATCTGTTAGTAAATGCTGCCATTATTGAGCACATAATCTTTAGTTCTGCTCTCCAAGGCTGCGTTTCGTAAGAGCAAAAATACAATAAAATCAGTGAAATTGTGAAATATTTTTGCGTTTTAAATCATCAGTTTTCTGTGTGAATATATAGTACAGTGTAATTTATATCCAGTGATTAAAGCTGAATTTTCAGCACATGATCCGTCAAAAATCAGTTTAAAATAATAGCGTTTATTTGTAATATTGTCTTTACTGTCACTTTTACTGAATTTAATGCATCATTTTATTAGTTTCTTTAAAAAAACAAACAAACACTCTGAACGTTTTTGATCATTTCTGCTGTAGTGACTTATTTAACATTTATTTATTTTTTATATTTTATATTTATTATTCTTTTTCTTTTTGGACTGACTTTAAAATAGACTCATGACATTTTACTTGTCAATATAACAAAATTCTATTATTAATCTTTTAATTATTTTAGCTAAATTTTATATTCTGAGACAAAAATAACTCATTTATTACACCGAGACAAAAAGCTTAAAAAACAATACAAATTCATGTAACTACACTATTATTATATAGCTATATATATTTTATTATATTATTATATATATATTTTTATCCCAGTATTTTTTTTTATTATTAGCCTATTATTATTATTTTGACATACATGTTCATTTTATATTTTTTGCATTGTACTTATTTGCAATTGAACTAAATTATAAAATTATGTTTTTTATTGAACTAAATTAAATAAAAAAGTGATGTGACAGAATCTGCCGCCCCCTGCTGGACTCCTGAAGAGAGCAGGAGATTTCCTGCAGCTGTTTGTCATGAGAAGATGATGATGATGATGATGATGAAGAGGAGGAGGAGGAGCATCACATGTGTTTCTCAGACCTCAAACCGCACAGAAAACCCTTCAGAAGTTCAGCTCGTGTCACGTGTCGATCTCTGAGCTGAATGAAGATGACTTCTGACCCGTGTGGAGTTTGATTTGAAGAAATGATTCAGAGAAACTCTTGAACATGTCTCTGTGGTTCCTGCTCCCCGTCAGTCTGCCTGCGTTCACACTGCCTGGAATCTGGATCATGTGAGTCTCCTTCATTAATATCCTCAAATGACGCCAGCATTAAGAGTTTATATTCATCTGGAGACGTCAGTAACTCTACAGATAGTTCTCGATCAGTTCTATTGGTTAGAATTTATTCTCCCTGTTAACTGTGATCTAATGTCAGTCTGTTGTTTTAAAACATGAAGTTGAAAAATATATTCCAGTGTTATTTTAGTGTCACTGACATTCTAAATGCATAATATTTTGAATTAGATTTAATGTTTCATATTTTCTGTTTTCATTTAGTCGTTTTGTTTGATGTTTTTGTTCCTTTTAAATGTGTCTGCGCAGTTTTAGTCTTGAAAATGAAATGAAAATTCGAATTTTATTTCAGTTAATGTCTATTTTACGTTTCGAGTAATTAATTTTTATATGGTTTTAGTGTTAGTTAACGATAATAACCCTCAATATCGATTTTTTTTTGTTTTAAAAAAGTATTATTGAACATATTATGAAAGTGTGTGTCTTGAAACTGTGATTAAAATTCTTTCAATTTAAATTATGAAATTACATATCATATATTTTATGTTATTATAAATAAAGGATGAATGTCTTTTCAGAAACTGTAATGCGTTCTTAAGAGTTCTAAAGTTTTGAAAAGGTTTGTAAAAACTCTTTAACCTCTCGCTCTCTTGCACAGATATGCGATGGCACTGTCCAATCAGCACGTGTGTCCTGTGAATAACTGGTGAGTATTGAATCTTCTCTGTGGCAAACACACAATGACGTGATTGATTGATTCAGATATCAGTAGAAACTCCTCGTCAATAAACGAAGGAGATAAAATGATGATTAGATCACATGATTATTGCTCCTCTGTGTTCGCTCGGATTGATCAGTGTGTTCAGTGTTTTTATCTCGAGAGTTTAGCGATCTTGTGTTCATTAGTGAGCAGGAAGGATTTTGCAATGTTCAAAAACAAAACCATTGAATAATGAAAACCTAATGTTTTATTCATTCTGTTTTGTTCATTGTTTATTATGTTTGAAGGGAAATCAGCAAATGTTGTAACAGTGTGTGTGTGTGTGTGTGTAGGGTGTATAATTCAACCTGTGAGGCGTCTTTGGCTCTTCAGAGCGGATCTGATCTGTGTTGCACGCTGGATAATATCCCACTCATCAGGTACCACAACATCACAATTCATCTGAAGATCAGCAAAAAGTATTGGCGGATATGTGTTAAAATCCTCATCGTGTGTGTGTGTTCAGTAAATGTGGCGGCGTTCCTCCAGAGAGCTGCTGGTTCAGTCTGCTGTGCAGTGCTGCTTCATTCTTGGGTGAGAGATTCTTTGATTCAACTGTGAACGTATAGAAACATCTCTTTCTCTTTCATGACTGACAGCAGCCAGAGAGACATCTGAGATGGGTCATCCTCACAGTGAATGTTTACTGGAATTCATCATGACATGAAACATGCAACACGGCTTTGCAGTGACTGTGATTATTTTGTGTTTTGCAGTGACTGTGATTATTGTTTTGTTTTGCAGTGACTTTGATTGTTTTGTGTTTTGCAGTGACTGATTATTGTTTCGTGTTTTGCAGTGACTGATTATTGTTTTGTTTTGCAGTGACTTTGATTGTTTTGTGTTTTGCAGTGACTGTGATTATTGTTTTGTGTTTTGCAGTGACTTTGATTGTTTTGTGTTTTGTAGTGACTGTGATTATTGTTTCGTGTTTTGCAGTGACTGATTATTGTTTTGTGTTTTGCAGTGACTGTGATTATTGTTTTGTTTTGCAGTGACTATGATTGTTTTGTGTTTTGCAGTGACTGTGATTATTGTTTTGTGTTTTGCAGTGACTTTGATTGTTTTGTGTTTTGCAGTGACTTTGATTGTTTTGTGTTTTGCAGTGACTGATTATTGTTTTGTGTTTTGCAGTGACTGTGATTATTGGTTTGTGTTTTGCAGTGACTGTGATTATTGTTTTGTGTTTTGCAGTGACTGATTATTGTTTTGTGTTTTGCAGTGACTGATTATTGTTTTGTTTTGCAGTGACTGTGATTGTTTTGTGTTTTGCAGTGACTGTGATTATTGTTTTGTGTTTTGCAGTGACTTATTATTGTTTTGCGTTTTGCAGTGACTTATTATTGTTTTGTGTTTTGCAGTGACTGTGATTGGTCTGCTGCGTTACGCTCAACTCATCCATAAGGAGAGCAACAACGTGTTGAACATCGAGGGTCTGTTTGCCGGATGGCTCTGTGCCGCAGGACTCATGATTGTTGGAAACTTCCAAGTAAGAAAACAAGGACAAAATGATTTGTTAAAGAGCATTACAGTTCACACAGAGTTTTCCTACTCTTTCATATCTGTAGGTTGTTTGTTATTTTACTCCACTGCATTGATGCATTTGCAAGAGTCCTATATAAATTTTAAGCATATTTTAATCGTTTGTGATGGCTTCAACTCCTTTAAGACTCCTTTGTGAATGCATTTATTCATATGAAACGATTTCAAATGAAGTGATGCCATATTTACTAGTTTTATCAAAGATAATCCTTTTGTACCCATTGTCCCATTTTGCCACATTTTAACATGTTTGTCATGCAAACAAACAACCATAGATGCATTTACAGTAACTTGCAATGGCTACAAACTAAGCCTCGGCAGTCCTGGAAAACCTTAACATCACCATTACATGTGAGAAATCTCCAGAAATGATCATTTGACGGAACGTTCTGAAGTGCTGCTCATCATCTGGGCGTCTCCTCCAGATCTCTGCCTGCGCCTTTCAACTTTTATCGACGCAAGAACAAACACGCTTTGTTTTTCCTCATTCACTGAGACTTTTATCCCTGCTGGTATAGTTTTGAATAAGCCCATAAATGTGTGTTTGTCTTTGCTTCAGCAGATGTTGTGTAACTTTATCACGGTCAGATAAACACGGCTGACTCGCGCAGGGTCTCTCCTGTCCGCATCCGCTGATTGTGTGTTATTGCATAAATGTGAAATCAAAGGTTTTCGTCGGGCTCCTGCGGTGATGGAGGTGTGTGCAGATGTGCTTTAACAAAGCAATGAAAGCAGCTGTAGCTTATAGTGGTTAGAGAGCTGGGATGGTAAGTCAAAGACTGCAGGTTCGAACCCAGCAAGGGTTGCTCTGTAAACTCTCACCGGGAACGAAACACTAAACTTCAGGTTGATTTAATTTCTTTGACTCCAACGCCTGACTGACAAAAACAATATTCAACATTTTTTCTGGTATTACAGTAGTGAGAAAAGTGCTCATTTTCTTTTTTTTTTTTTTCTTTTTTTACAGAATATGAAGATATGAAATAATGAAATAAAATAATTATAAATAATGAAAACTTAAATAATTAAATTATGTAATTCCAGAAGAATAGTATGGAAGCCCATTTCTGCCACTGAAAAAAAAGAAGAAGATTATTGCGACTTTTTTTCACAGAATTGTGAGATATGAACTCGTAATTCTGACTTTTCTCACAATTGCTAGCTATAAAGTCAGAATTGCGAGTTATAAAGTCAGAATTGTGAGATATAAAGTCAGAATTGTGAGATATAAAGTCAGAATTGCGAGATATAAAGTCAGAATTGCGAGATATAAAGTCAGAATTACGAGATATAAAGTCAGAATTGCGAGATATAAAGTCAGAATTGCGAGATATAAAGTCAGAATTGCGTGATATAAAGTCAGAATTACGAGATATAAAGTCAGAATTGCGAGATATAAAGTCAGAATTACGAGATATAAAGTCAGAATTGCGAGATATAAAGTCAGAATTGCGAGTTATAAAGTCAGAATTGCGAGATATAAAGTCAGAATTTCGAGATATAAAGTCAGAATTGCGAGTTATAAAGTCAGAATTTCGAGATATAAAGTCAGAATTGCGAGATATAAAGTCAGAATTGTGAGATATAAAGTCAGAATTTCGAGATATAAAGTCAGAATTTCGAGATATAAAGTCAGAATTGCGAGATATAAAGTCAGAATTGTGAGATATAAAGTCAGAATTGTGAGATATAAAGTCAGAATTGTGAGATATAAAGTCAGAATTGCGAGTTATAAAGTCAGAATTGTGAGATATAAAGTCAGAATTGCGAGTTATAAAGTCAGAATTGCGAGATATAAAGTCAGAATTGCGAGATATAAAGTCAGAATTGCGAGATATAAAGTCAGAATTACGAGATATAAAGTCAGAATTGCGAGATATAAAGTCAGAATTGCGAGATATAAAGTCAGAATTACGAGATATAAAGTCAGAATTGCGAGATATAAAGTCAGAATTGCGAGATATAAAGTCAGAATTACGAGATATAAAGTCAGAATTGCGAGATATAAAGTCAGAATTGCGAGATATAAAGTCAGAATTTCGAGATATAAAGTCAGAATTTCGAGATATAAAGTCAGAATTGCGAGATATAAAGTCAGAGTTGCGAGTTATAAAGTCAGAATTGTGAGATATAAAGTCAGAATTGCGAGTTATAAAGTCAGAATTGTGAGATATAAAGTCAGAATTGCGAGTTATAAAGTCAGAATTGTGAGATATAAAGTCAGAATTGCGAGTTATAAAGTCAGAATTGCGAGATATAAAGTCAGAATTGTGAGATATAAAGTCAGAATTGTGAGATATAAAGTCAGAATTTCGAGATATAAAGTCAGAATTTCGAGATATAAAGTCAGAATTGCGAGTTATAAAGTCAGAATTGCGAGATATAAAGTCAGAATTGTGAGATATAAAGTCAGAATTGTGAGATATAAAGTCAGAATTTCGAGATATAAAGTCAGAATTTCGAGATATAAAGTCAGAATTTCGAGATATAAAGTCAGAATTGTGAGATATAAAGTCAGAATTGTGAGATATAAAGTCAGAGATAAAAAGTTTTTTTTTTTTTTTCAGTGGTGAAAACAGGTTTCCATAGAATAGAATACAGCAGTGGCAATATATGAAATAATAAAATAAAATAATTATAAAAATAGAGCTTGACAAAATTGATATTATAGAAATTTCCACAAGTTCCATCTTTTTCAGATCTAGAAATCTAGAATTTTTTTTTCACTTGATAAATGTCTCAAATAAACAGCAATTGAATTAAACATGAAACTTTTAAGTCGAAAGACTGAAATTGTATTTTAATTTTTTTGTTAAGCACACTACAATAATCTTTGTTTTAATTACAACATTGAAAAATCTTTTACATTATATCCCCAGGTTTAAAATAAAAAATACAGTCGTTAAGGGAACAAATCAAAATAATACATCTTGATTTTTAGCTGTTTTTTATTTACAAATTCAGGGTAGAAAATTGTCTTTAGACAAAAGCTCAACAAACACAACAACAATTATAAAATAAACAAAAATAGACCCACACAACTCATATAAAGCCCTATAGAAACACTGATGCCAGTTTGAATTAAAAAAGCTTAATTTTAAATGGTTTGAAGTCGTCCTGGAGGTGGGAATCAGTGGCTCTGTGTTTTCTGCAGGTCGACCACGCTAAAGTCCTTCATTATGTGGGCGCGGGTTTGGCCTTCCCGGCCAGTCTGCTGTTCGTGTGTGTTCAGACGCTGCTGTCGTACCGCGCGGCCGAGACCCGGAGAGACTTCCAGGCGGCTCACCTGCGGCTCACGCTCACCTCGCTGGCCTTCACCACCCTCATACTCAATATCCTTTACTGGAACGGGAAGAGAACATTCCATAGATTTTTTCCCTGTAGTCAAAGTGCTCATAAAACCAGCCATAAATCCTTAACGTCCCGTCCTGCAGGCGGTGTGTTTTTCATTCAGGAGAGTTTCGTTCTTCAGCACGCGGCTGCCATCCTGGAGTGGACGTTTGCGGTCATCGTGCTGCTGTTCTACAGCTCGTTCTCGCACGAGTTCAGCTCCATCTCTTCAGAAACACTCGTGGCTCTGATGACGAGACGAGCCGGTTCTTCTGAGGGACGGAAGCTAGAGAAAGTCTAGACTAACGCATGAACATTTGAGCAGTGATTTGAGTATTAATGTGCCACCTGCTGGAAAATTACATTCTTGAAAATAAAGGCTCTTTATATAGTGCATCAATGGTTCCTTTAGATTAATAAAATGTTCACTAAGAAAATAAAGGTTCTTTTCAGAACTGATCACTGAAAGTGTTTTATGGTGAGTTAATGTGCTCAAATTCAGTTTCACATGTTCTGCATTATGGTGAAATTTATCAAAAGTTTGTGTGTAGAAATGTATTGTCAACACATTTAACCAATATTCTGTAATATTTCACTGGTTTATCGTTTGTCCTCACAGGGAGTTCGGCAAATATATCAGAATTATGACCTGCTATTTCTTGACTGTGTTTTTTATTAAGGGTCTGTATTTTAGCAAAGACATTTAGCGGCATAATTACTTTTCAGTGAGTTTAGGGGGTAGAAAGATGTTCAAACAGTTTGTGAAAGCTTTCATAATGACGTTATTGTTTATCTCAAACCTATGGAAGCCCGTTCCCGCCACTGTTGAGGAAAAAAAACAAATTCCGTAAGTCATAATAATGAGAAACTTTCTCATAATAATGACTTAGAATCTCATAATAATGACTTAGTATCTCATAATAATGACTTAGTATCTCATAATAATGACTTAGAATCTCATAATAATGACTTAGAATCTCATAATAATGACTTAGTATCTCATAATAATGACTTAGTATCTCATAATAATGACTTAGTATCTCATAATAATGACTTAGTATCTCATAATAATGACTTAGCATCTTTAACTTAATCAAAAAGAAATTAAAGGTTTTTTATTAAGTTAAAGATACTAAGTCATTATTATGAGATGTTAAGTCATTATTATGAGATACTAAATCATTATTATGAGATGTTAAGTCATTATTATGAGATGTTAAGTCATTATTATGAGATACTAAGTCATTATTATGAGATGTTAAGTCATTATTATGAGATGTTAAGTCATTATTATGAGATACTAAGTCATTATTATGAGTGGTTAAGTCATTATTATGAGATACTAAGTCATTATTATGAGATGTTAAGTCATTATTATGAGATACTAAATCATTATTATGAGATGTTAAGTCATTATTATGAGATGTTAAGTCATTATTATGAGATACTAAGTCATTATTATGAGATGTTAAGTCATTATTATGAGATACTAAGTCATTATTATGAGATGTTAAGTCATTATTATGAGATACTAAGTCATTATTATGAGATACTAAGTCATTATTATGAGATGTTAAGTCATTATTATGAGATGTTAAGTCATTATTATGAGATACTAAGTCATTATTATGAGTGGTTAAGTCATTATTATGAGATACTAAGTCATTATTATGAGATGTTAAGTCATTATTATGAGATACTAAATCATTATTATGAGATGTTAAGTCATTATTATGAGATGTTAAGTCATTATTATGAGATACTAAGTCATTATTATGAGATGTTAAGTCATTATTATGAGATACTAAGTCATTATTATGAGATGTTAAGTCATTATTATGAGATACTAAGTCATTATTATGAGATGTTAAGTCATTATTATGAGAAAGTTTCTCATTATTATAACTTACAGAATTTTTTTTTTTCTCAACAGTGGCGGGAACGGGCTTCCATACAAACCTTTTTCACGCAATTGCGAATTTATGTCCCACTTTTTTCATGAATTGTGAATTCTGAGGGGAAAAAGACGCAATTACTTTTTTATTTTTTAATTCCGTGGTGGAAACAACCTTCCATAATGCAGGAATGTTGTTTGTTGCAAACCGGAGGCGTTTCAGCCATAGATATATTTACGTAGATTCAATATGTGAAACTGGAATTTCAACTAGTAAGAAATCAACTCTTGATATCAACATTGAATTTGAATGGCAGCCTATGGCGAGATTTCACTAGTGAAAATACAATAACAGATATCAAGAAGTGGACATGTAATTGTTGATATCTAGAATTTAATTATTGATATCAAGAATTAACATTTTATCTAGTGAAAATTGATTTGTTGATATCAAGAATTCATATCCTGAGAATGCATAGAAGTTATAGTGAAAGTCACTTTTTGCTCAACGTTGTGGCTTCATTGATTCTTACTGTGAGTGACGTCACGCTGACCGTTCCAAGATGGCGGCGCGCCGACGTGACCGGAGCGGCTGAGTGTCCGGTTCACTGCTGTTACCATGGAGATTGTAAACAAAACTCGCGTGATACAAACCAACGAACATGTCCACCCTTCATTATCATCATCATCGCTAAAACGTCATTTCACTGCAGTTTGGATACATGAATATAGGTGTTCGCTCTCTAATAGACTGATTCACAGTGTTCTGTGTGGGTCAGATGGACTCGCGGTACGTCAGCAGGACTTTGGGTCGCTGTCTGGCCGAAGGTCTCGCCGAGCTGATCGAGCTCAGGCCGCTGGACCCCATCGAGTTCCTGTCGCTCTGGATCCTCAAATACAAAGAGAAGCAGCAGCTCGAGCTGGAGGTCAAACACTTCTGGACATGACATAATCATAAACTAACTATTACTGTAAATACATTTATTGGTGTGAGTTTGTGTAATGTAGTTTAGTGAGCTGCTGCGTGGATTTAATGAGGCCTAATGAACCGGAAAAGGTGGATGTTGGAGTTTTTGAGAGTAAATATCCCCTCACAGAATCATGACCATCACTGTATTACAGAAATCTGCCCGTCAGACACAGTTAGAGGAGGAGCGGCGCCGGATCCACGAGGACACGCTCCATCAGCAGCTCCTGCAGAAGGAGGAGAACCGGATCAGAGCCGAGCAGATCCAGGTGACTGAGACACTGCAGGAGGAGACGAGTTCAGACGGAGAGATGATGCCTTTAATATTCATCCGTTCTCTTGTGTTTCACAGTGTGTTCCTGAACCAGCAGAAGAGAGTCGACCTGGAGGAGAGGAGGTGTGTGTTTCTGCATCACACTTTCACTTCTCTTCCTTTACACACACTTCAAGAGTTCTTACACACACACACACACACACACACACACTCATACACACTCAAACCCACACACACACTATCACACACTCATATACATGCACAAACCCACACACTCTCACTCACACACACTCACACACACACACATGTTGTGTTTTCATGGTTTATGGGGTCATTCCATAGGCGTAATGGTTTTTCTACTGTACAAACTGTACATTCTGAAAATGTCCTCATAAAACATGTTTACGTCGTAATACCAGTGTTATACCCATGACATTATACATATTTGTGTCCTCATAAATCATGAAAACAAACACACACACACACACACACACACACACACTCACACACACTCTAACACACACACTCACTCACACTCACATACACACTCCAACACACACACACTCACATACACATTGTGTTTTCATGGTTTATGGGGACATTCCATAGGCGTAATGGTTTTTCTACTGTACAAACTGTACATTCTGTCCCCCTACCCCCCCACCCCTAAACCTACCATCACACAAAATGTTCTGCTATTTTACATTTTTAATAAAATATTGTTTAGTGTTTTTAAAGCTATTTAAAATATGAGGATACATGAAATGTCCTCATAAAACATGTTTACGTCATAATACCAGTGTAATACCCATGACATTATACATATTTGTGTCCTCATAAATCATGAAAACAAGCACACACACACACTCACACACACACACACACACTCACACTCACACACACACACACTCTAACACACACACTCACACACACACTCCTGAATGCATCTTTAAGTTGTGTTTCTCCGCAGAGAGACGCAGCAGCAGATCCCGTCGATCACACTGAGTCAGAAACCGTGAACGAGCTGAATGATCAGGTGATCGATCACATGACGAAAGCCTCTGCTCAGCTGCTCTCTGCTCTTCCACATCAGGAGGAGGAAACTAGTGAAGATCAAACCTCTGAGCTCCTGAACCCGGAGGAGGATCGCAGCGACACACAGGTGACACTCAGACACAAACATTCATTCACAATCACTGCAGTTCTCTAAACCAGCTGTGCTCATCGTTCAGAACCAAAGTAATGAAGCAGACGCTCCTTCTGAAGAGAAGCAACCTGGAGCCGAGGAACCAGAAGATTCTGAGGAGAGACAGGTGGAAAAAGTGAGTGTGTGTCATTATAGATTTTAATGGGAGAAATGGAGCTTTTAGAAACTCCAAACCAAATGCTTTTCAAAATGATTCACTGTTTCAAAGCACTAGCGACACCTACTGGTCATAATCATGTAAATGCAGGGAAAACCTTTTGCACTCCAAGTGCAACAGTTTCATCTATTAAATGCAGTCTATAAATCATCAAATACTGTTGTATATGAAGTATCAATATGTGCTCTTTTATTAATTTGTATGACACGTTTTGCATATTTTTATGGACCATTAACTGCTACTCTTCTTGTATTTGACTTGTGCTCTGAAGTTTCTCAAAGCTTTCAGTGTTTCGAAGCACATAAAAACAGGCTTTTCTTTATGCACAGCGTAAGTTATGTATTTCTTTTGATTTTGAGGTGAAATATGGTACAGACACTTCAGGTTTATTTATATACTACATTTCATACTCAACAACACTAATTCAAAGTGCCTTACTTAAGGGATTTGAAAAAAATAATCATAAAACATTCTTCACTTTAATGTATTAAAACACTAAATGTGTTTTGTTTTTTTATTAACTGGAAAGCGTTACAGATGCATCAAAATACAATAAATAACATCATACACGCCACACAAATGTACACTAGAGGGCGCTTAATATAAATCTACATAAAAATGTTGAAAAGTTTACAAATTTTCAAAGTTTTAGTTTTATAGAAAATCATATAGAGTCAATAAAATGCTCAATTTCTTTCTTGAAAGATATAAAACTGAGTTTTTGTAAGAAAACTTACATTTGTGGAATGTGGAATTTTGCCATTAAAATTATTTAAAAAAATGTATATAAACCAGGCTGTGCTTGCGCTCCGACCTCTTTGAGTTTGTTTGGTATTATATATGGATCAGGAATAATCCAGACCTTTTTCCAAGCAATATTGTCTGTCAATCTTGTGTGTTTTGTGTGCAGGAGGAAGATGAGGAAGATGACGGAGCTGTAACCACAACATGACATGTGTTTCATTATTAATCTCTGCTTTTGCTCAATTTAAACTCATGCATATTGATATTAAATTATATGTATGCTAACTGGACGTTTCTGTTGTGTTTTACATTCCATAATTGACCCAATTTGATTGACAGGCCATCTAACCAATCATATTTTGTGCGTCAAAGCGGTCAGGGGAGTTAGTAGATTAACGTTGGTGAACTTGAATCACGTCTTGAAACAACATCTGATGTTCATTCATGTTTATTTGATGCTATAAATGAACTGAAGAGATGATCGAGGAGCTACAGCGATCTGTCACCACACATTAAACACACACTAGACGCTATTTATTGATTCAACTGCTTTAAAAAATCACACTGTTTCATACGTTCTCAGTGTCCTCTGATGTATTTTTCACTGCGTGAGAACATGATGTGTGGCGTGAGAGCGGCATAGCAACAGTAACTAAAGGGGGCGGGGCTTTGCGAAGAGTCAAAACGGATTTTTTAATAACTCAAGTATGGTTTTTGGCAGGAAAATATCCAAAGAAGCTGAACAAACAAACCACCCAGAATGCCTTGGCAACCCTGAGTCGCTCTTCTGTGTTATCAGCAGCGTGATAAGATTTAATTTGCGTGAGAAATCAGCGCATGAAGAGCGAGTGTTTTTGGGAACAGAGGTCAATCTCCTCCCAGATTACACAATGGCTGGATCCAGATCGGCATTCACAGCCGTTAAGCTCCGTCGAAACCTCGTGAGTCTCACACTGACCTCAAACACACACTTCACTGAAGGACAGAGAGTTGAGAGAGTTATGGAGCTGCTGACCCGCGCCGCGAGCTCTCTGACTTCGAGCTTCATCGAGGCGTTGCGATCCTTCACTGAACTGTTTCTCACACAACCTCTGTGTGCAACACTCGCTCATCTGAGCGACACCGACCTCAAAACACTGGACGGAGGTGAGAGACGCCGGTCAGCGGATTTCTGATTGTTGGTGAATGTATGAAGTCAGTTCTGCTCAAGTTTCAAACTTCTAAGATGATCTGAGTGTCTTTATGCAAAATAAATGATTCTTCATTTGATGAAAGACATTCAGACACTTTTAAGAGTGACTGAAGTGTGTAAGTTACTGTGTGTGTGTGTGTGAAAGAGCAAAATATAGAGTGAGTGTTCAAAGCTGAATAAAAAGAGTCAGTAGTTTTATTCCTTTTTTAAGATCTCACTATATTTAGATTCTCTGTTGAAACAGTCTCATGACTCTCGGATTACAAAAGCGGGTCATTTTTCCCTGATGTGCTGCTGAAACACGTTCTCTTGCTGAAATCTTGTATGCGAGAGTTGAAATGTGAATTTTGTCCCGTGATCTGCAGATGATCGAGTGTTTAAGGCCAGAGAACTGTGGGAGAGTTCGGGAGCGATTATCATGGCAGTGAGAAGACCTGGATGATTCCTGTGCAGAGAGGTACACACACACACACTCACACACACACACACTCACACACACACACACACACACTCACTCACACACACACACACACACACACACACACACACACACTCACTCACACACACACACACACACACTCACTCACACACACACACACACACACACACTCACACACACACACACTCACATATACACACACATATACACACACACACTCATACTCTCACACACACATACAAACACACACATGCACACACTCGCACACACATATACACGCAAACACAGACACATGTTGTGTTTTCATGGTTTATGGGGTCATTCCATAGGCGTAATGGTTTTTCTACTGTACAAACTGTACATTCTGCCCCCCCCCCACCCCTAAACCTACCCATCACACAAAATGTTCTGCTATTTTACATTTTTAATAAAACATTGTTTAGTGTTTTTAAAGCTATTTGAAATATGAGGACGCATGAAATGTCCTCATAAAATACGTTTACGTCGTAATACCAGTGTAATACCCATGACATTATACATATTTGTGTCCTCATTTCATGTTTTCAAGCACACACACACACTCTAACACACACTCACACTCACACACACACACTTTAACACACACACACACACACACTCACACTCACACACACTCAAACACACACACACACACACACACTCACACTCACTCAAACACACACACACACTCACATTCCCATGACATTATACATATTTGTGTCCTCATAAATCATGAAAACAAGCACACACACACACACAGTCACACTCACACACACTCTAACACACACTCTAACACACACACACACACACATATGTTGTGTTTTCATGGTTTATGGGGTCATTCCATAGGCGTAATGGTTTTTCTACTGTACAAACTGTACATTCTGTCCCCCTACACTATCCCTACCCCTAAAAAGATAATTCTGTATGATTTATAAGCTTGTTTCCTCATGGGGACCAAAAAAATGTCCCCACAATGTCAAAATTTACTAGTATTACTATACCAGTGGGGACATTTGGTCCCCGTAACGTAGGGAATACCCACACACACACACACACACACACACACACATACACACACACACACACACACTCACACACACACACACACACACTCACACACACATTATGATTGTAGGACTGTTGAATTTTTCACTTCATGCCCCAATAAAAAACATTTGTAATTTTTATTACGGTATTTAATACATGTTCATCTTACTCAAGTCTCTCTCTCTCTCGTGTGTGTGTGTGTGTGTGTCAGGAGGCGTCTGAACTCTCCTCTCTGAAGCCTCAGTTAGAGGACAGTGGAGTCGCTCTGTACGCTGTGGTCAAAGAGAACATCGGCACTGAGATTCACGACTTCAGACCCTACTTCAACGGAGAGATATTCCTCGATGAGAAGGTGATTCAGATCCTCACACATAGACTGTCACACAGAAGCAGAGCTCGCTCTCACTGACCGTCGTGTCGCGTGTGTTCAGAGAGGTTTCTACGGCCCTCAGGAGCGCTGGATGGGCGTCTCCGGGATTCTGCGGGCCGGCGTCTGGACCAACGGCTGGAGGGCGTATCAGAACGGGTACTGGGGTAACGTGCGGGGCGAGGGCTTCGTCTTGGGTGCGGTTTATGTCATCGGACCACATCAACAGGTACGTGAACACAGCCGGTCTCCAAAACCTGTGGAGTTTTTAATCAGTTACTCCAGATTTATCAGGTTGTGTACAATGAAATAAATAATGGATAAAAGTTTCAAAAATTGATTAAAACATCCTACATGGTTTTACCACAGGGAATCCTGCTGGAGCACCGGGAGATGGAGTTCGGAGATAAAGTCAAGAAGTCTGACGTGATTCAAGCTGTTAAACAAATAAAAACTGAACGTGCGTCTCTGAAATTAAAATAGCCACAAACTCAAGCTAAGCGTCCTTAGAAAGATTCTCTGTCATACACATGTAGTGTGTGTGTGTGTGTGTGTGTGTGTGTGTGTAGTTGATGACAGACTGACTCTAAACTCAGATAAAGGGTTTGTCTCGATGTTTCATGCTCTACAAACACACACAGAAACTTGTATCACCAACAATAAACACACACTATAAACTTTCAAATGTGTGTCATTATTACTTTCAAATGAATACTGTATTTTGAGGTTGTTTCCTTATTTTAGGGTATTTTTAAAAAGTAAATAAATGCTAAATTAAAATTATAGAGCAAAAAACACGCCGTTTTTGTGTGCGTCCCTTTAAATGCAAATGAGCTGCTGCTCCAGAAGAGGGCGGAGCTTCAACAGCTCAACAACAACAAAGCTGGAGAATCACACGCAGACAAAATGAGGAAAGTGTTCAAACTGATGGAGAGACTCAGGAAGACGTTTCTGAACGGTTAGTGGATAAATTGATGTAGTTGCTGTGGAGTTGATCAACTCATCACTAGCATGTGTCGTCACGTTCATCTTTTTTCCTTGAATCCACCCTCGTTTGTGAAGCGGTCCGGCGTAAAATGACGGCATCAACAACACTCGACTACAACAACTCTTCCTCTTCTCTAAAGCAGCCCGACATGGCCCCGCCCCCTTTGTTGCGTGTTCTCGGGGGCGGGGTTTATGTAAATTTTAGGGTTTGTGATGTCACTAACCCGGGAAGAAGCTCATTGTAGTCCCTACCAGCCGTTTGTGTAAAATAAAATATCTCTCTCGTCATTGAACTTTGAGCGTCGTAACTTCACAGATGTTGTTTCTGATCAAACAGCAACATCACACACTAACTGAAGCTAAACGAGTCAAATCATCTCTCATCTCTGCGGGGCTTCAAGGTAATATTTGAGCTCAACAGGAGTTCGGCTAACAAAAAAAGTTTTATTTCTAATGCGTCTACATTCTCAGGTTAGTCCAGACAATAACGTTAATTTCATTTATCAAACTATCAAACACACTCGTGTTACATTCACAGGGCTGGGTCGGTTTCTTTTAAAATGTATTTCACTACAGATTACAAAATACATGCTTTAAAAAGTCATTTGTAACGTATTTCGTTACATTACTCAAGTTTAGTAACTTAATCTAAATACTTTAGAATACTTTGGAATACTAATAAGTGTGGAACAAACACAAAAAAGGTCATTGTGAGTTTTTATCTCACAATTCTGACTTTTTCCCTCATAATTGTGTGATATAAAGTTGCAATTGTGAGTTATAAAGTCAGAATTATGAGATATAAACTCGCAATATTGAGAAAAGTCAGAATTATGAGATATAAACTCGCAATATTGAGAAAAGTCAGAATTATGAGATATAAACTCACATCCTAAATTCCCAATTGCAATAAAAAAAGTCAGTATTGCAAGTTTATATCTCCCAATTCTGACTTTATAACTTGCTATATATATATTTTATAACAAGTTTAAATCTCGCAATTGTGAGAAAAAGAAGTCAGAATTGTGAAACACAAACTCACAATTGTGAAGGAAAAAACAAATTGTGAGAAAAAGTTGCAGTGACGAGTGAATTATAAAATGACTCACAAAACATGAAAACAGTGGAAAACATGAATCTTAACTCTTTTTCAGACGGTCAGAGTCAGAGAATCACCAATCGCTGTTTAAATGACATTAAAACTCAAAGTAATCACTTTGGTAATCTAAAACACTTTTCAGATGTAACTGTAATCTGATTACCACCCATTTAAAATGAAATACAGTCACTCAAATTTTGTATTTTAAATACGTCACTAAGTTACTTGTATTTCGTTACTCCTCAACCCTGTATATTCACAGTGAGAACGTTATTGGATGCTCGAGTTCTGACCAGACAAACTTTCTACATCTAATCTAGAGATTTTTAAAACTGTAAATGTGTTTAAACCACGTGAACAACCTCTAGATTGCGTTGAAAACACCTCATCCGTCATTTCTACTTCTCCGGAGGATTTAATTCAGCAGTTACTGGCAGGAAAACAGTTTGACAGGAATGTCAGATAAACCTGAGGTCACGGTGTCATTCTGTTCTTTCTCCTGATTGGTCGATGCGTCTCTCATGCAGATTGTTGGGTCAGATATAGTGTGAGTGTGAGATGAGCGCTGAAGACCGAAACAACATCACACTGTAGGAAACAGTGAGTATAAATATGATTTGTTTTTAAGAGCATGTATTTTTTCCTTAACAAGAAAGAAAACACAACTGTAGAATTGTGAGAGACTCGTATGGGCTAATAATGATTCCTAATTCTCATAATAATCTTAATTCAAAGTATTTTCAGTGTTCCTGCAGGATCTGGAGGGTTTGTACGCCGTGGGTTTGTGTGTTGTTGTAGCGTACGTTCTGTTGGCCAACACGGATCTCTTTCTGAACCAACCGGACCGGACGGATGTGGACGCGCTGGCCAGAGCAGACCTCAGATCCACCGCCGGAGGTGAGACACATGACAGTCTGTTCAGAAATATTAAAGGATTAGAATTAACTTCAGAATTAAAACGTCCTGATAGTTCACTCTCCTCCATGTCATCAAGATGTTCATGTCTTTCTTTCTTCAGTGGAAAAGAAATGAAGAGGAAAACATCCCAGGATTGTTCTCCATATAGTGGACTTCAATGGGGTTCAACGGGTCCAAATGTCAGTTTCAGTGCAGCTTCAAAGATCTACATGATCCAGACGAGGAATAAGAGTCTGATCTAGAGAAACCATCGGACATTTTATACAAAAAAATATACTTTTTAACCACAAATGCTCGTCTTGCACTGCTCTGATGCGCCACACATCACGTCATCACGAAGGAAAGGTCACGTGACGTAGGAGGAAGATCCAGTGTTTACAGAGCGAATGTGCAAAGACTGAGTCAAAATCTTTACAAAAAAAGTTCAAATAACGATGTTGAAGTTTTTACTTCCTCCTGGGTCACATGATCTTTCCAGCGTGATGACGTGATGTGTGGCGCATCAGAGCAGTGCAAGACGAGCATTTGTGGTTAAAAAGTATATTTTTGTATAAAATGTGTGATGGTTTCTCTAGATCAGACTCTTATTCCTCGTCTGGATCATGTAGATCTTTGAAGCTGCACTGAAACTGACATTTGGACCCGTTGAACCCCATTGAAGTCCACTATATGGAGAAAAATCCTGGAGTGTTTTCCTCTTCATTTCTTTTCCACTGGAGAAAGAAAGACATGAACATCTTGATGACATGGAGGAGAGTGAATTATGAGGACGTTTTAATTCTGAAGTGAACTGATCCTTTAATAATCTTGCATTTTCTTCAAGCAAAATATAATTTCTTATTTTTTTCCATTTGGATTTACGGTAACATGTAACTCAGACTTTCTTCCTCAGTGTTTTTCTCTTGTATTCCAGCACATTTACAAGCAAAATGACTGAAGATATTGAGTCTTGTTTTCTGAAAAATGTATTAAAATCAAGGCACTTTGTTTAAAACAAGAAAAATATTTGCCAGTGGCGTCCGAGAAATTAAAACTAATTATCTTTCTGACCAAATATTTGTTCTTGTTTTAAGGATAAATCCACTTCAATTTGACACATTTTTCAGAAAACAAGAATCTTCAGTCATCGTGTTTCTCCAGGAAATGTTTCTTAAGAATGTTTATGCTGGAAAACACTGAAGAACACCAACAAATCTTTGTTGTGTTTCTCAGAAGACGAGGCGAGTTTTAAGGCCGTCTCTCTGTGGAAGCGGACCGGAGCCGTTATTATGGCTGTCAGACGGCCGGGATGATCTTTGTGCAGAGAGGTGCGTGAGTCTGTTATTATCATGTGAATGATCTCACAGGACTTACACACTGAGTGTGTGTGTGTGTGTGTGTGTGTGTCAGGAGGCGTCTGAACTCTCCTCTCTGAAGCCTCAGTTAGAGGACCGTGGAGTCGCTCTGTTCGCTGTGGTCAAAGAGAACATCGGCACTGAGATTCACGACTTCAGACCCTACTTCAACGGAGAGATATTCCTCGATGAGAAGGTGATTCAGCCATAATTGAGGTCTTTTATATATTTATAATCTGCAAAAGCATCCTAAGCTGCAGTTCTGCTCTGCCTTCGCAAAATATGCAACATTTTAAGATACGTTTTAACAAAATATGCATATTATTCTTTTTTTATCTCACAATACTGACTTTTTTTCTCTCAGAATTGCGAGATTTAAACACACAGTCGCATTTTATCAAGTAAAAATTGTGAGATATAAACTAAACTAAATTTAAAAAAATTAATAAATCTTGCAATTGCAAGTTTATATCTCACATTTCACATGACTCGCCATTGTAACTTGAGAAAAAATTATTTTATTTTTTTTGTTTTACAAACTTATTATTAGTATTCTAAAGTATTTAGATTAAGTTACTAAACTTCGGTAATTTAACGAAATACGTTACAAATTACTTTTTAAAGCATGTATTTTGCAATCTATAGTGAAATACATTTTAAATGCCATATATATATATATATAGTTAGTTTTTTTGCAAAGTGATGAGAAATGTATTATTTCTACATGTTATTATTTTATATTGCATGTTTTATATTATATATAACACTTTAAGGTTTCATTTGTTAACATGAACTAACAATGAAAAATACTTCTACAGCATTTATTATTCTTATTGTTAATCTCAGTATTTACAACTACATTTTAAGATCAAAAGTCGTGTATATAATATGAATCTGAATGTTTTTATTAACTCACATAATCAAAGATTAATAAATGCTGTAATAATATGTGGCTCTTTTTTAGTTCATGTTTAAATGCATTAACTAATGTGATCAAATGAGACTTTATTAAAAAGTGTTTCTAAAGCAATAATGTATATTTTTTCTCTTCATATTTTGCCATCTATTTTTCGCCATGAAAATATCTGTGGTTGCTTTCGTGGTGGTAAATTATAAACAAACAAACAAACAAAAACAATGTTCACTTCTAGTCCTCGAAGTGATATTTCATCTTTGTATCAAACGTGAAGAAACGTTTCTCCGATGTTCCAGATGTGTTTCTACGGTCCGAAGCGGAGGACGATGAGGGGTTTGGGAATCGCTCGGATTGGAGTTTGGCGGAACCTCCTGCAGGTGTGGAGGAAAGGTTACCATGGCAACAGGAAGGGGGAGGGCTTTGTTTTAGGAGGCCTTTATGTGATTGGTCCAGAGAATCAGGTAAATCTTCATGATGCATGATTTTAAAATGCAAATGTCAATATAAATCGTAAACTTTTCTCTGGCAAAAATGTCAACCGGTGAATGACTGAAAGCCGTTCGTTGTGTGTTTGTGTTTTTAGGGGATTCTGCTGGAGCACCGTGAGAAAGAGTTTGGAGATAAAGCCGATCTCTCTGCGGTCCGGAAGGCTGTCAGCAGGATTCAGAAAGCGGAAGAGACACCAGAGAATTAAATTCATATCGAACAATCCACCTCAGCATCTGTGAACGTTCACAAACGACTAGAAATCAACTTCATAATGCAATATCTAGTGTGTGTGACTGTGTGTGTCGTCTGAGAGTGTCTGTGTGACGGACTGATCCTAAACTCTAATGAGGGGACAGACTTGATGATTCACACTTCAGATCACCAGTACACACACACACGTTGTGTTTTCATGGTTTATGGGGTCATTCCATAGGCGTAATGGTTTTTATACTGTACAAACTGTACATTCTGTCCCCCTACACTACCAATACCCCAAAAAAGATAATTCTGTATGATTTATAAGCTTGTTTCCTCATGGGGACCAACAAAATGTCCCCACAAGATCGTTATGGGGACATTTGGTCCCCATAACGTAGGGAAAACCCACACACACACACACACAATCACAATCACAGCAGCAGTACAACAAAATTGTAATTTTTTTTTTCTTTAACACTTTTACCATCATTGTACTGTTAGAATACACACATTTGTAATGGTTTAAACACAGAAATATCTCTTTATTGTCATTCAAGGCCCACATATCAATCCTTTGTTAAAGTGTAGATCAAAGTCTGCATGCTTATGAAATAAACCAAATAAAATACTGACAAATTATTTAGTAAAAGTTGACGTATTTTTAATATATTAAAAAATATATATATACACGACAAAAAGAACTACAGTGTCATATATACAGGATCCGAGTGAAGATTGACAGGTGCGGAATCCAATAGAAATCTTACAACCTTTCTAAAGCAGCCAATCACAGGGCGGGTCAGGGCAGAGGACGGTTTATAGCCGCAGGCGTCAGAAATTGCGATGCTCACCTCAGGTTCAACTTCAACAGGTAAACGTTTCATTTGTCGGTTAAAGTGTTGAAAAGTGAGACTTATTGTTATTTTGTAAAGGTTTTTCATTCACCTGTGGCGTCTTTCACGCGCGATCTTTAATGATTAAAGCAACACGGAACGTTTCATAGTGACGGACTGCCGTTATTTAGAATAAAAATGAACGGAAAGTCTTCGGATCGATTTGAACGCATTAAACGCTCTCTATATATCGACAAGTACTGACATATAAGTTGGTTAAATTGGTTGTTTGTCTTGGTTTGCGGTCTGAGGCGCGGAATGACACCTGAAGTCTCGTGAACGCGCGCGCATGAGCGCGGGATTATGTCACGAGCTTCGTCAAGAGAGAAGCGCGTTCATGGATCAACCAAAAACCGCCCAAATTATATTATTTACACCACCACAGCATCATAAATAAACACTCCATAAAAGTAACAGTGAAAATTGCTTTATAATCCACAACCATAAAATACTATAACAATAATATATTACTATTGTGCATGAATATGATAAAATGGTTTGTTGTGGAGGATTTTATGACTCATATAGTATGAAATAATGAGAATATGGAGGAAAAAACACCTCAATTTCATTCAAAATATGCATTTAGGTGCAGATTCTGATGTTTATATGGACAAAAAGTAAGTTGATATTCTGAAACTTTAATCAATCAGATCTTTTAAACAGTAGCTGACATGCATATTAATATCAATATCTGCCAATAATATGTCTGATGATATTTAAATAAGCTTTATTATCAAAGTTCTGTAGTTTTAAAACATATAATGCAATACAATGATGATTGAGAGATCATTCCTCAAAAGATGATGATCATAATCAGGGCTGGGTCGGTTACATTTAAAATGTATTTCACTACAGATTACAAAATACACGCTTTAAAAAGTCATTTGTAACGTATTTCGTTACATTACTCAAGTTTAGTAACTTAATCTAAATACTTTAGAATACTTTGGAATACTAATAAGTGTGAAACAAACACAAAAAAGATCATTGTGAGTTTTTATCTCACAATTCTGACTTTTTCCCTCAGAATTGAGTGATATAAAGTTGCAATTGTGAGTTATAAAGTCAGAATTATGAGATATAAACTCACAATATTGAGAAAAGTCAGAATTATGAGATATAAACTCACAATATTGAGAAAAGTCAGAATTGTGAGAAATAAACTCGCAATATTGAGAAAAGTCAGAATTATGAGAAATAAACTCGCAATATTGAGAAAAGTCAGAATTATGAGATATAAACTCGCAATATTGAGAAAAGTCAGAATTATGAGATATAAACTCGCAATATTGAGAAAAGTCAGAATTATGAGATATAAACTCACAATATTGAGAAAAGTCAGAATTATGAGATATAAACTGACAATATTGAGAAAAGTCAGAATTATGAGATATAAACTCGCAATATTGAGAAAAGTCAGAATTATGAGATATAAACTCACAATATTGAGAAAAGTCAGAATTATGAGATATAAACTCGCAATATTGAGAAAAGTCAGAATTATGAGATATAAACTCACAATATTGAGAAAAGTCAGAATTATGAGATATAAACTGACAATATTGAGAAAAGTCAGAATTATGAGATATAAACTCGCAATATTGAGAAAAGTCAGAATTATGAGATATAAACTCGCAATATTGAGAAAAGTCAGAATTATGAGATATAAACTCACAATATTGAGAAAAGTCAGAATTATGAGATATAAACTCACAATATTGAGAAAAGTCAGAATTATGAGATATAAACTCGCAATATTGAGAAAAGTCAGAATTATGAGATATAAACTCGCAATATTGAGAAAAGTCAGAATTATGAGATATAAACTCACAATATTGAGAAAAGTCAGAATTATGAGATATAAACTCACAATATTGAGAAAAGTCAGAATTATGAGATATAAACTCACAATATTGAGAAAAGTCAGAATTATGAGATATAAACTCACATACTAAATTCACAATTGCACGAAAAAAAAGTCAGTATTGCAAGTTTTTATCTCCCAATTCTGACTTTATAACTTGCAATTGTGAGTTTAAATCTCGCAATTGTGAGAAAAAGAAGTCAGAATTGTGAAACACAAACTCACAATTGTGAGGGAAAAAACAAATTGTGAGAAAAAGTTGCAGTGACGAGTGAATTATAAAATGACTCACAAAACATGAAAACAGTGGAAAACATGAAACTTAACTCTTTTTCAGACGGTCAGAGTCAGAGAATCACCAATCGCTGTTTAAATGACATTAAAACTCAAAGTAATCACTTTGGTAATCTAAAACACTTTTCAGATGTAACTGTAATCTGATTACCACCCATTTAAAATGAAATACAGTGACTCAAATTTTGTATTTTAAATACAAAACTAAGTGATTAAACCAAAGCCGCTTCAGTCCGGCGACTGTTCCTCTTGAAATATTACTAACAATATCAAAGTTATTCTTGCATTTACTTGACAAAAACGGTAAAGATTTCGGATCAGAAAGACATGTGAAGCACGATGACATTTGTACAATTATACTAAAAGACTTCTACTTGATAACCGATGGTTTTACACAGGCTGATGGACGTCTCAGAGAGCTGAGGGATCTCCGGCATTCTGGGACGAGTTCCGGCGGGATTGAGACTCCCAGATGGAGGGTGAGACGGGTGAAGCAGATGCAGTGAATGGAGCCGGAGCGAGCGAGAGCTGAACCGTGTGTCTGTCTGCAGGTGAGATGGTGAGGCTGACCGTCGTCAGGGCGGAGGACGGTCAGCTGGGCTTCAGTGTGCGAGGAGGATCTGAACACGGACTCGGTGTCTTCATCAGCAAAGTGCAGAAGAACTGCGCTGCGGGTGAGAGGCTCCGTGTGATTGGCCTTAATAATAATAATAATAATAATAATAAAAAGTAAAGGCACGACATCCAAAGTTTGTGAGGTAGTACAACTAGATCTCTTTTAATTAATCCAAAAGGTTTTAATTACATGTAACGGTATTTTAAATATTTTGAAGCGTCGAAAAGTTATTCGGTTTAACCATCCAAAGGCCAATACAGCCATTTAATTTGTGATTAAAATATCTTAAAATGTGATAAATGTATATATTTTTTTTATTCTGGCATGATTATATAACATATATATGATAATATAATGCAAAATGGTATTAAAAGTATGTGTAGAAGTCGTTGCTTTGTAATGAGAAAGGAAAAAGGAATTTCATTGATGTCGACCATTTTGGATCTAGTCATGCGGTCAATATTTATGTGACAGGATGTGACATCATTCAGACACCTACAAAGGACCAACGAACTCTCTTTTAACTATTTGAAAAATTCATGTTTTCACGCTCATACGCATGAAACATCAGTCATTCGGTGCAACCGCTATAAAACATGGAAAATGTTGTAATATTTTAAAAACTTGTACTAAATATAAAATGTTTGATTGTCCTTTTGCTAGCTAGCTAGATATCAGCCCGTTAGCGTTGTTTGGAAAATATTGAAAAATGATGGAAGACACTTCAAAACCGCTCCCTATCCACTATATAGTGCACTATATCGGCCATTTTGTAGGGCTGTCCGAATTCTGAGGGAACGACTTCATTCCCTACATTCATCCACTACTTTTACCCACAATCCTCTCTGATTTTGAGCGCGCATTCGACGTACGCTCGTTAAAGCGCCGTTACCCAAAATCCAACGCGATGAGACGATCGAGCGCGAAAGAAAAATAAATATGGCGGACGGCAATACGGGAAGCGGCAACTTCTACAAATGTAAGTGTCATTTTTTATTAATTAGAACATCTTTGTAAAGATATTTTGAAGCAGGTTTATATCATAATATATATACTTATTATCATATGATAATTTGGTGGATTTTTCTCATATGTTAGTGAACTGTTGTACAGTGTATTTATATTGTATTTATTTACTATTATATTTTTTATAAACAAATGTGACAGTGTAGTGTTTTTGTTCTGTTATTTTTAAATATAAATTGACTAAATAGCATGACACAGGTGTTTTTATTCTCTCTTTATTCTCAATAAACATGTAATATACAATTCATGAAGCTAAACAGGATATATTATCAGATGGGTATAGGAAATGTTCATGACGAAATTGTCTGGCGTGTGCTATTAACGTCAGCGTCTGAATTCGCTCGCTCATTTTCGTTCACTCTTTGCTGATATAGTGCGCTCAACTGCTGTGCACTATATAGGGGTTAGTGAACGAGTGAACGAGGGGGCGGATTCGGACACATCTCTTCACTCTCTTCCATTGTAGGAAGTAAAGCCGGCAGTGTCCCAATATGTCTCAGCCGCGATATCAAGGTCCCGCCCGCAGAATCAGTCAAAGGATTGGTTCACTTTCAAATGAAAATCACCCCAAACTTTACTCGCCCTCAAGCCATCATAAGTGTATTTGACTTTCTTGTTTCTGACGAAGACAATCGGAGAAATATTAATAAATATCCCGACGCATCCGAGCTTTATAATGGCTTCCAAACGAGTGTGAGCTGAAGAAAGTGTCCGCATCCACATCCATCCCTCATAAACATATTCCACGCGGCTCTGAAGGGTTAATAAAGCCCGATGCGTTTGTGTAAAAAAATATACATCCATATTTAACCAGTAAAATATGCAGCTTCCGCCAGACCGCCTTCCATTTTTTAAACCACGGAAAAACTGCCGTTCTGTGAGTTGAATCGGGAAGGACGTACAGCGCAAGCTTTATTTTTCATACATAACATCCAAAAAAAATAACTGAATAAAAAAATACAAAATAATAATAACAACAACAGACACATACTCAATATCTCAAAGTCCAGTCAAAGGGAGGAAGAGAAGGAAGGACAAGAAAAACACAAAAGTCACTCCTTTATACAGCCACAGATATCAAAGAGAAAGCATTGCCAAGCATCAGTGGTAGAAGGCTTGGCCCCATTGATTCGTGCTGTTGTACATTCACAAGTCACTATTTGCAGGAGTCTACGGATCCAATATGTTTTTCCACACATGTGCGGTGTAAACCAGTTTTGTATTATTGTCTTCTTCGCGGCTGTAAAACCAGCAAACAACATTCTCTTTTGCATTGAAGTTATACAGAGACCAGAATCATCATTAAGAAGACACAAACCTGGATTAACAGACCAATCCATTTGCGGTAAGGATGATAGAACCAGGTTTACATGCGTCCATAGACTGATGACGACAGCAAAACATATGCAGAAAAGTACCTGATGATGTAGTATTACATATATGGCAGTTGAGATTGGGTTGTAGTTTCATTTTAAATCTTTTGTAAGGAGTGCTCTATGAATGACTTTGAAGTGAATAAGACGATGAGCCAGATTTTTAGATGTTAAACTGAGATTAGACCACAAAATTAAGGTCAGATAATTCCCTATTCCAAATAGTTTTAATAGAGAGAGGTTTTGTAATGCAATCAATAATCGTATTATATATTAAAGAAACAGACGGCCGACCAACAGATGGTGCAATCCAATCTTGCATAGGATGAGAGGAGATGGGAGATGCTCAAGGAACTCCATGTGCTTTGAGAGCAGAACGTAATTGAAGAAAGACAAAATATGCGGATGCTGGTAGACAGAATTTGGCTCTTAATGTCTGAAATGAACATGGTTATCATATATATCACCGCATGTGTTTACACCCAAAGAGGGCCAAGAGGGTTGGACAAATGGACGATTTCTGCATACAAAATTAAAATTGTGCCATAAAGGTGTACTGTTACAAAATTTGAAGGTTCGTCAGCGTAAGCTTTTTGAAGAATTTGCAAGTTCTGAATTGAATCGTTTCAGAACTGATGAATTTCGCTCCACTTGTTTTGTGTGTTTGCGCAGAGCTGGCGGGTCTGTGTGTTGGCGATAAGATAGTCGAGGTGAACGGCGTGAGTCTGGAGAACGTCAGCATGAGCGGCGCTGTGAAGGTGCTGTCGGGTCACGCCCGCCTCCGATTGGTCGTCCAGCGCGTGGGCCGCGTCCCTGGCGTTCGCTACACTAATGAGAAAACCACGTGGTGAGTGTCACCAACCCAGTCAAGCGGTTTGTGGTCCGTATCTGTGATGCTCAGCGTGTGTGTTTAGGGTGGATCTGATCCATCGGCGGATGGTGGTCGAGGAGTCGGACGCTCCGGTCTCGGTGTACAGCTCAGACGGAGCGCTGTGTCGCACGGTTCACCTGCATCTCTCGCACATCCAGCCCTGCCTGGGACTCAACATCCGCGGAGGACGAGAATACAACCTGGGCATCTACGTATCGAAGTCAGTACAGACACCGTGAGAGAGAGAGAATGCTGCATGCTGGGACTTTACGTGGAACGTTATCGTAGCTTCATCAAAATGTTGTTGTTTTTTCTTCTGTGAACGTTTTGATCGGCTGTTTGCAGGCTGGATCCTGGTGGTCTGGCAGAACAGGGCGGAGTTAAGATGGGAGACCAAATCCTGTCAGCCAATGGCGTGAGCTTTGAGAACATCAACCATTACAGAGCAGTGGAAGTGCTGAAGAGTCAACCTCATGTCATACTGACGATTAAAGTGAGTCACACACACACACACACACACACAGAGCAGATGGCTGATGTGGCTCTCTGGTTTCTGTGTGTCAGGTTGTGCATTATTCACTCTGTTCCTGGATCAGGTATTCCTGCAAACTCATACACACTTAATGTCCATATAAACATGCCGACATTCATGACCAGGAAGCGGAGAAATGAGTTATAATGTTCTCTGTTAACAGTTACGTTTTTTAGCCAGTACAGACAAACTTTGTCTGCTTCATAAAAATGTAAATAAACCACAAATAATTTAAAAACAAAACACTCACTAAAAGTAAATGTTTTATATCTGATATTGATATTTGTTTTACCTGAATGTCATGTGACCATTAATTAAGAGAGCCGTTAACATGTTAAATTATTACTTTAGAAATATTAGCTTAAAACCTCAGATGTACTTCATGTAAATATTTTAAGGGGGTTCAGCTGACAAAAAAGATTTGATCACACCAGTCTTGTGAAGTTAATGTAATTCATGTATTTTTGAAGCAGAATTAACATTTATTCCATTATAAAATTAACATAATTCCGATTATAAAAGCTTATTTTTAACTGACGGACAAAATGATTTGCTATTAAAGCTGGTTTCTGCCACTGAATAGAAAATTAAAAAGGTAATTTCGACTTTTTATCTCACATAAAAATAAAATTGCGAGAAATAAAGTCAGAATTGTGAGATAAAAAGTCGCAATGACTTTGTTTTTTAATTAAGTGGCGGAAACGAGCTTCCATACTTTCCCGTGGTAATCGACAGCTTGCATATAAATGTGTTTTTTGTCGTTCACATGCAGGAAGCAGGCAGATATCCAGCCTACAAAGAAATGGTGACAGAGTTCAGCTGGATGAATAAATGTAAGTTTGTTTTTTTCAGCATTCACACGACAATAATGACATTAATCTGAATAGACGTGCACAAACCTAGAGTCTGACCTACTGAACTATGTCACGTATGCGTTCTCTCAATGGATGTGTTTTTGTGAGGTGAGGGACATACTCGATAATTACAGCTCGTTAAATCAACAATTACGATAACACAGACGATTCACTGGCACAGTTCTGTCCTCTACCCCGAGCGTCGTTCATCGAGCAGTCCTTTTTGTCGAACCCTGCACTAAGTACACTAAACTTTGACCTCTTTTAGCGGGCAGCGGAACCGTCTGTTCGTCCTCACGCGGGTCGGAGTCTCACTCATCCGCCTCCTCGCTGTCCTCTGGAACGCCCCTTGGCTCTCTGAGCGGCCTCTCCCAAGCCACTCTGCCTGTTAGCTTGCCTTTAGGAGCCGAAATGTCCGACATCCGCGGCTCCACTGAGGTCCAGTTTCATCCAGATTCTACTGATAACGAGGGCCATTCAGAGCAGCTACGGACGGTGAGCCGAGGACCCACTGAACTGCTGCAGGACTCCGTGATCCGGAGCGATGGAGAGGATGATGGGAGAGAGCCGGGAGAGAACGGAAGGGAAGGCCGGAAAACGTCTCTGCTCCTTGCTCTCAGCCGACCGAGTCCTCCGATACACCGAACACGAAGTCACGTGACTGTGTCAGGTAGGGTCGACCGGTTTAAAGAGATCATATACGGCACATATTTTGCTATACCATGAATGTAAATGTATTTGTGAGGGGTTTTTCATACACCAACCCAGCTAAAATATGAAACATTTAGCTAATGTTCATATTAAGGTTTGTTTCTCCTGTCACAGAAGAGGAAAAGAAAGGAGAGAGAAAGGAGACGGAAAGAGGAGAAGAGGGAAGAAGTCCGCTGCAGCGCTCTAAAACGTTCTTCGGCCTTTTCCGAAAGCGAGATTCCTCAAGATCACGCTCCAGATCTCCCTCGCACTCAGAGAGCAATCTGGGTAATATTATCATGCTTTTTAGAGTGGCTCATCATTAACCCCAAAATGTACTTCAGTTCGAACGCATTTCATCTTAAAGCGTCGTTGTCGACACTAGAAAGTTCTTGTCCAATATACTATTTCTCTCTAAAGTTATGAGCGATTTAAAAAATGTTTTGGTACTTGTTTAATCTAGAGTTGCATCTCATAATCACCTCACAAGTGCTCAATGTTTCCACAGGCAGGTATAATGGCGATTTATCTGAGCGGGACGCTCTGAATCACGTGCGAGAAATGGCAGTCAGATTGCTGGAGGACGAAGATGTGGCCGTGCTCATGGATCTCTGTAAGAGGGTAAGAGAGATTCACCCTCTCACCCTGACGATCTCACTGTAACACAGTTCGTAAAAATGGGAAGAAGGAGGCGGAAACCGGCGAACGTTCAACGTAATTTTAATAAACTCAAAAACAAACAATAAAACGAAAGTAAAAGGGTGGCAGTTCCTCACACAAACAAAATAAAACACAACATAAAATCCAGGTCTGGTCCTCTCTCATCCTTCACTGTCGTCGCTCCTCTTTTATGTTTCCGGAGCTCCTCCGTGAGAGACACGAGACCGGTGTAGCACGCAGGTGACGCTCATTATCACTTGCGCCGTTCCCTCACGGCTCTCGCCCGCCCTGCTCGTCACACTCACATAATTCAAGCTTTTCTTCGTCCGGAGACCAAACTCATTTGCTGTCCTGACAGTATTTAACAGAGCTAGGGCTGCAGACGCTCGTCCAGCCGCTGCTGGCCATCCTGAACACGCCAGAGAAGCTGCTGCTGCTCCGAGAGATCAGGTGAGATCAAAAGATGATGTGCGATCCAGACTCCCGTAAGATAATGGATAAACAAACAAAATCAGCCACATAGCAGAGGGTCGCTGATGCTGTGTAATCGATTTTTGATCTGATGATCTTGTCTAACAGAAGTTACTGTAGTTTCATGTCTCTCTTCTGTCAGAACACTCGTGTCCTCCAGTGATCTTCCGCTGTTCAACAGCACGGTGTCTCCGTTTGAAGAGGAAGCTTATGATATTCTGAAGAGTCGCTCATGTAAATGGATCAGAATCTTCAAATATCAATGCACAATGGTTCATAGTTGCTTGCAGACCCTTCATTACATTCTTCTCGTGTGTTTAATTTAGGCAGAAGTTCTCCTCTCCGCTCTCCTCAGACAGGCCACGCCCCCAGACGCCACCTCATCACACCTGCACCAGGTCAGCATCATTTTTAGTATTATATCCATCAATAATTCCATTTCCTGTACCCACGTCACGCGTGACCTTTCCAGCGTGATGACGTAATGTGTGGAGCATCAGAGCAGTACAAGATGAGGATTTGTGGTTAAGAAGTATATAAATGTTTATTTTTTATATAAAATGTGCGATGGTTTCTCTAGATCAGACTCTTATTCCTCGTCTGGATCATGTAGATCTTTGAAGCTGCACTGAAACTGACATTTGGACCCGTTGAACCACATTGAAGTCCAAGTTGTTTTTGTTGTAAACAAGAGAGGACAATTCAAAAAAGTTGTCAAAACATCTGATTTGAGTTTAACACTTTCCAAATTTGTTTTGCAGTTGTCAAGTTTACTTACACACCGATAGATACGCTGGTAACTCCCAAAAATCAGTGATTGAATGGACTTATTGTCTCGGTTTAGAACCAAACCAAAAACTGCATTTACAAACGCCAACTGGGTTCTTTGAAAGTTCTAGTGGGAAATGTGTTGGGTGTTGAGAACCGGTTCTTACTTGTTCCTGGTCTTGTTGTGCACTATTCATCAACAGACATTATTCCAAATAATAATTAGAAAGCGTATCTCTCTCTCTCTCTGGCTCAGATGCGCATGGTGGATTTGAGCTGCACGCTTCAAAAGAGGAGGAGAGACACAATCGGCTTCTAGAAGGTCTCAAGCAGCTCCATCTGTCCTGCTATCAAGACCAGAACGAGTCGCAGCAGACGTCCAGAGCCTTCAGCCAATTACTGGACGTTCCTGTGGACACTTACAGTCATTCAGACTCATTATCCTCCTCTAGGGCGCTCCTTCCCAACTGGCTTCTGACGGAGAATGTGCGTTCAGACTCTTCCCAGACATCAGACAATGCTTTCGCCCATTCAGATGACACATCTTTTCATTCACAAAGAGCTTCTGTCAAGAATGGGCATTCGAAGAGTAAATCGGACGGAGCGGATGTGCTGTTTACTGTAGTGGACATGCCTCGCCACAAGAGGCTGCTGCTCTCACAGGTCTTTGGTTCCCTTAAGAAGTGCCATAGTTCAACAGTGACGCCCTCAGGACAGTCTGTGCATGAGAAACCTACAGATGATGAGCCAGAGTTTGAGCTCACTACTGTCCACATCAGCAAAACCAAGCAGTCTCTGGGTATTCAGTTTTCTTTTCATATCTTATTTTGAAAAGCAAGTGTGTGTGTGTGTCGTAATTTTGAATCAGAATAACTTCCCCTCCCTCTTGCAGTGACATCATCGTCTCTTTTCTCATGACGAGGGCGGGGCAACCTGTCACTCACATGAGATCCACCAATAGCAAACCACCACCATCCAATCAATTCCACACAGACACAATCAAGCCCCGCCTACATTTGTTCTCGTTCGAGAAGCGTTTCGCTCGGATATACGACACTATAGAGAAGAAAAGCGCAACTTCCTTTTCAGGCCGACTTTAAGGGGGCCAACTTTTCCTTGATCTTTTGAGATGTTTATTTTTTAGTTTACAATGCACTAGTTTTCAGAAGTCAAATGTGGTACAATGTGTTGTAGCTTGTGCTGTTCTGCATAATTTACTTCTACATAATTTATTTGTTCCCTTTCTAGGGAACTTCGAGCTGCGTCGAAAGTTTGACGCAATGGGAACGCTTCGCGTGAGTGCGTCATGAAGCACATGTGAAATCCGTCCAATGGTGTGACTCGACGTCAGAGGCGGATGACGTCACGAACCAGGAACTATAAAGCACGCTGAAAAACAGCGATCGCCAGCTTCTGTGTCTTCAGTCGCGCTATTTGTGAAACGTGTGTCTTATTTGGTGTTGTCTGTGATATACTCTCTCTCTCTCTCTCTCTTGTTATGGCGAAGCAGCAGCAGTTTAGAGTGTGTGTTCCTCCCTGCCCTCGTTTCATTACTGGTGGGGATACACACACTCTATGTGTTGTTTGTTTGGGTGTGGAGCATGCACAGTCGGCATTTGAGGGTGCTGGCTGTGCACATTGTGAGCAGTTGCCGCTGCGCACGCTCCGCACTCGCCTGGCAGTTTTTGAGGAAACTGCTCAGGCTCGCGGTCCTCTTGGTGCGGGTCCCGCTGCTGCTGAGGCTCAGCGGCGATCCAAATCTTGGGGATCGCAAATGGATCTGACAGAGGGGGTTGAGACGGGCCCAGCCTTATCTCACCCCTCCCCTGGCAGATCTAGCGATTCATCCTTGAGTTCGGAAGCACGCTTTGCGGTTCCTTCCGCTCAGGGTGAACCGCCGGTGCTTAATATATCCAGCTCTGAGGAGTTGGATGTAGAGAGCATCGATGCAGGAGATGACTCGCCATCATCTCCTGCATGTGAGGAGCTAATGGAGGTTGTGACTCGAGCTGTAGCCAAATTGAATATAAACTGGCCAGCAGAGAGGCAGGAGGTTCGTCCTAGAAGCAAACTGGACGAACGCTTTCTCCCCTCACGAGCACAACCTCCGCGTCGGGGCCTTCCGTTCTTTCCTGATCTCCACACCGAGGTGTCGAGATCATGGAAAAAACCGGCCTCCTATAGAGTGCATAGTCCACAATTATCGCACTATGCATCTATAGTGGGTCTTTAAGAGCACGGTTATGGGGCGATGCCTAAGGTGGAGGAGACGCTCGCGGGCTATCTCTCTCCCCAGTCAGCATCGTCCCTGAAGGCCCCGACATTGCCCACCAAGCCCACGAGGCTAACATCATCACTGGTGGGCAAGGCTTATGTAGCGTCTGGTCAGGCTGCAGCATGTCTCCACACTATGGGCGTGCTGCAGGCCTACCAGGCTGAGCTGCTTGGAGAGCTTGATGAAGGCGGGGGTATTGGGCCTGAGGCAGTCAGCGAGCTTCGGCGGGCCACAGATTTGTCTCTTCGGGCCACCAGGGAGACGGCCAGATCTATTGGCCGCTCTATGGCAGCCCTGGTGGCCACGGAGAGGCATCTGTGGCTCAATTTATCTGCTATCCATGAGAGGGATAAGAATTTCCTCCTGGACGCCCCAGTCTCGCATCCTGGCCTCTTCGGCGACGCCGTCAATAGCGTCGTCGAAAGGTTTCAGGAAGCTTCTAAGCAGTCTGCGGCGTTTCAGAAGCTCCTTCCCCGCCGCCCTCAGTTCTCCGGGCAGCAAGCCAAACAACCTGCTACAAAAGCCAGCTCCTCACACCGTGCTGCACAAAAACAGAGCGTGGCTTCTCGGGCTCCCCCAGAGAGAGTAAGGGGACCTGGGAAGCGCGCTCAGCCCCAGCCTCCTAAGAGTAAGACAGACCTGAGGGCCGTCATTACTGCTAGGAAGGCTGCGGGGAAGAGGTCCTGACGCCATCAATGTCAGGTCTCTGAGGGCAGGTCCCTCTGGGGAAAAGCGGTGTTCACCTCTGCTTACGGTGCCCGCTTCTCTTCGGTGCCCTCAGAGGGCTGTTCTGCCAACCCTGCCACCTCTGGTGCTTCAGGGCGCAGCAGTCCTCAGCAGGCGTGTAGCTCAGTGTCCGCCCGGCAACGTAGCGGCACTGGGCTGCGCGCCCCCTCTAAGGAGGGTCTCAAAGCAGTCAGTTCGGGTGTTCCCTGCCGGTTCCTCGTTACAGGGCACCGAACTGGTTGTGCAAGAAATACCAGAGGCCAGTCTCGAGAGGCTGGTTCCCTTAGTAGAGTATTTGGCAGCGTGGAAACTACTGCCAAACATTTCTCAATGGGTCCTGCGTACTATCGAAAAGGGTTATGCCATTCAGTTCGGGTCTCGCCCGCCCAGATTTATGGGGGTCCTACCCACAGTGGTGGGCCCCGAGCAGGCTCTGGTAATGGAACAGGAAGTAAAGACTCTGCTGGGAAAGGGAGCCATAGAACATGTACTCCCTCCAGACAGAGACAGCGGTTTCTACAGCCGTTACTTCATCGTTCCGAAGAAGGATGGGGGGTTGCGTCCCATTTTGGACCTGCGGCATCTGAACATGTCAGTAATGAAGCTCAGGTTCAAAATGCTTACGTTGAAGCAGATCGTGTCACAAATCAGGTCCGAGGACTGGTTTGTCACGATAGACCTCAAGGACGCATACTTCCATATTTCCATCCTTCCTCAACACAGGAAGTTCCTGAGGTTCGCTTTTGGGGGCGAAGCTTACCAGTATCGGGTTCTTCCGTTCGGTCTAGCATTATCACCCCGCACTTTCACCAAATGTGTGGATGCAGCATTGGCACCGTTGCGTCTACAGGGTATCCGCGTACTGAACTACATCGACGACTGGTTGATTTTAGCTCAGTCGCGGCAGGTGGCGGTTCGGCATCGAGATGTCGTTCTCGCCCACCTGAAAGTGTTGGGGTTAAGGTTAAACGCAAAGAAAAGTGTGTTGTCTCCAGCTCAGAGCACCACTTTTCTGGGCGTGGTTTGGGATTCTGTTGTGATGCAGGCGCGTCTGTCTCCTGCTCGCATAGAATCAATCCTTTCCACCGTAAACCGGATAAAGCTAGGCCAGTCACTCACTGTGAAACAGTTTCAGAGACTGTTAGGTCTGATGGCAGCAGCGTCCAACGTGATACCTTTTGGCCTGCTGTACATGAGACCTTTGCAGTGGTGGCTCAGGACCAAGGGGTTTTCCCCAAGGGGAAATCCTTTTCGCATGATCAAAGTCACGCGGCGATGCTTACGGGCTCTGATTATGTGGAAGAAACCTTGGTTCCTGTCCCAAGGGCCCGTGCTGGGAGCTCCGTGCCGTCGCAAGTTGCTAACGACGGATGCTTCCCTCACGGGTTGGGGAGCGGTCCTGGAGGGCCGCTCAACTCAGGGTCTGTGGAGAGGACACCATCTATCCTGGCATATCAATCGCCTGGAGATGTTGGCGGTCCTTCTTGCTCTCAAGAATTTCCTCTCAGACCTCAGGGGCCACCATGTGCTTGTCCAGTCAGACAACACATCGGTGGTCGCCTATATAAATCATCAGGGGGGTCTGCGCTCGCGACCACTCTGCAGACTGGCGCACCAGATCCTCCTGTGGGCCCAAGGGAAACTGCTCTCGCTCAGGGCAGCTTACATCCCTGGGACCCAAAATTTGGGAGCAGACATCCTGTCGAGGCAGGGGCTGAGGCCCGGGGAATGGAGGCTCCACCCCGAGGCGGTGGAGCAGATATGGAGGGAATTCGGCCAGGCACAAGTGGATCTGTTTGCGTCTCGAGAGACGTCTCACTGTCCACTCTGGTTTTCCCTCACGCATCCGGCTCCTCTGGGGCTGGATGCTATGGTACAGACGTGGCCGAGGCTTCGTCTGTACGCCTTCCCCCCGATTGCTCTGCTCCCTGGAGTTCTGGAGAGAGTTCGCCGGGACCGAGTTCGGCTCATACTAGTCGCCCCGCGCTGGCCGGGCAGAGTATGGTTCTCCGACATCGTGGCTCTCCTGGACGGCTCTCCTTGGGAGATTCCCGTCAGGAGGGACCTTCTGTCCCAGGCGGGGGGCTCGATCTTTCACCCCCGCCCAGAACTGTGGAAACTGTGGGCTTGGCCTCTGAGGGGGCCCAGCTCATAGGCGTTGGTCTCTCGACTGAGGTCGTGAATACCATCCTCCACTCCAGAGCTCCCTCCACAAGGAAACTGTACGCTTTGAAGTGGAGACTCTTCACTTCTTGGTGCAGTGACCGCCAGCTTGACCCAGTTAACTGCCCGATTGGTACAGTACTGGAGTTCCTGCAGGATCGGTTCACTGCAGGGTTATCCCCGTCCACATTAAAGGTCTATGTGGCGGCCATAGCTGCTTACCACATTCCTTTGGGTGGTTTATCTGTGGGAAGAGACCCATTAGTTACACGTTTCCTTCGTGGCACATTGAGGCTGAGGCCTGCAGTCCGATCACGAGTGCCGGCCTGGGACCTGTCCTTGGTCCTCCAAGGCTTGACCCTGGCCCCATTCGAGCCCATTGAGGAGGTGCCGATCAAGTTTTTAACACTTAAAACTTTATTTCTCTTGGCTGTTACGTCTCTTAAGAGAATAGGAGATTTACAAGCTTTGTCGGTGGCCCCGTCATGCTTGGAGTTTGCGCCCGGGATGGTGAAAGCTTTTCTCCACCCGAGGCCAGGCTATGTTCCTAAGGTGCCTACTAATGTGGCCAGATCTATAGTGCTGCAGGCTTTCTGTCCTCCTCCCTTCCGGGATTCTGACCAGGAACGCAACAACCTGCTTTGCCCAGTCCGGGCGTTGGATGCGTATGTCCACAGAGCTGCCCTGTGGCGGAAGACGGAACAATTGTTCGTTTGTTTTGGAGCCCCTAACACAGGGTCCCCAGCATCTAAGCAGAAGATGAGTAAGTGGATAGTCGAGGCTATTTCACTCTCATATGAATCGGCCGGACTTCCTTCCCCTTTGGCAGTTCGAGCCCATTCGACCCGAAGTATGGCTGCCTCTAAAGCTCTGCTCTCCGGAGTATCTTTGCGTGACGTTTGTGATGCGGCCGGCTGGTCCTCGCCGCACACATTCGTGAGGTTCTATGATCTTGACCTGGGCTCCACTGGGGCTCAGGTTCTCTCTTCCTAGTGTTCACGTTTCACTAGCTAGTCATTGGTCATTATGGCGACGTGGGTATTAGCGTTCCCATTGCGTCAAACTTTCGACGCAGCTCGAAGTTCCCTAGAAAGGGAACGTCTCGGTTACGACTGTAACCTGGGTTCCCTGAGAGGGAACGAGACGCTGCGTCGCCCTGCCATACTTCCTGCATGTCTATCAGCAGCGACTTCAGACTTTGAGAAGCTGGCGATCGCTGTTTTTCAGCGTGCTTTATAGTTCCTGGTTCGTGACGTCATCCGCCTCTGACGTCGAGTCACACCATTGGACGGATTTCACATGTGCTTCATGACGCACTCACGCGAAGCGTTCCCATTGCGTCAAACTTTCGACGCAGCGTCTCGTTCCCTCTCAGGGAACCCAGGTTACAGTCGTAACCGAGACGTTCTTACATAATTTGAACCTAAACACTGCTGGTTGAGAACCACTGCCTTAAAATCACAGCATCTAAATAAATACAAATAAAATAAATGATCATAAATTAAATTGACAAAATTTTGGAAAAAAAAAAAAAAAACTTTAGTGGACGTTCAAGGAAAACAAACAAACAAACAAAATATTAGGTACAGAAGAGGATTAGGGCCAAGAAATAAAAAAGTAATACCATCTCGAGATTAAAGTCATTAAAAACGGCAAGATTAAGCTAGTTAAATTTCAAGAAAAAAGTCAAAATACAATGTTGAGAATAAAATCATTCCATTTCGAGAATAAAGACGTTTTTTGAGAAAAAAAAACTCATTAAATTTCAAGAAAAATAAATTGTTGGTCATAAAGCCGTGTTTCGAGAAAAAAAAGTTAAAATAAACATGCATTCGATCAGTGTTTATTCTCGACTTTTTATTTAAACTTTTTTCAAGGAAACACAATGGCTTTATTCTCGAAATGTAATGATTTTTGTTCTCAACATTGTATTTCGACTTTATTTTTCTCAATTTAACAAGTTTAATCTTGCATTATAACATTAATCTCAACATGGTTTTATTTATTTATTTATTATTGCTTGACCCTAATCCTCTTCCCGAAATTCGGTGACCCCTTTAAAGCTGGCATAAAATTTGTTTTCTAAATGCATGTTATTGATCAAAACACGCATGCCTATTTATTTATTTTTATTAGACCTAGTCATTTTTAATTAAAATGTCACAACTGGATCTTCAGCCGATGGGAAGTAAGCAGCTTCACACGGATGAATATGGAATAAAAGATGTCACTGCTTTCATTTCGTCCCAATCTATCTTTCCTCAGTGTGTCATTTATTCTGTAAATGAAGTGCAGTGATGATACGTGTGTGCTGTGATCAGGGATCAGTATATCCGGAGGATCAGAGTCCAGAGTTCAGCCCATGGTGAAGATCGAGAGGATTTTCCCAGGAGGAGCCGCATCTACTAATGATGCTCTGCGGGTAACCGGCGCTGAAGCCCTGTGGATCAATAGCAGCACGTGTGATTTAGCTCATGCTGAGCCCGTGTGTCTGTTCTCTGTGTCTCAGGCTGGTTTTGAGCTGGTGTCAGTGGACGGCGTCTCTCTGCAGGCCGTGACCCATCAGGACGCTGTGGAGATCATACGGCAGGCCTTCAGTAACAAGAACATCAACCCCATGGAGCTCGTGGTCAAAGTGCCCAGAGTGCCCAGCGTTTCATGACCAGACACGATGCCTTACCGTATGTATTTCATGACCAAATCATCATCCTAGAACAGCGTTTCTCAAACTTTTTCAGCCCGAGGACTGCTTTATCTTCCAATTTTTTTCTGAGGACCACCTAACAGAATCCCACTCTAACACACGCCCCCCAAAAAACAACAAAATAGGAAGGATAAACTAAATTTAAGTTTAATATGCAACTGTTTCAAGTCAAACACTAATTATTCAAACACAAATGCAATGATATGATCCATTTTTTCGTAATTATAACGCGATCCGGTGCGGATTAAGAGCTAGGTCATCTTTTCGCAGACCACTAGGGGGCGATGGCGGACCACACTTTGAGAATCACTGTTCTAGAATGATGAACAAACACTAACTCTTTGGTTGGAAGACCGTTAAAGTGGAGATTTTCAATACTACCGGATGTTACCATGATTTATTTGTTTTAAAATACATCAAACTTGCCCTGAAAACAGCCATAGATGCTGTTAAAATCCTCAGGATTAACTTAAAACATACTTCATGAACAGCCGCAGTCCAGTAACATTCTGCAGAGTCATGTCGGGAAAATGAAGTGTCAAAACATATTCAGAAGTCACAACAATCCAACATAATGTACAGACATGTTTGATCAAGAGCATGAATAAAATACCAGTATTACAGTCGATTCATTGCAGGTGTTTAATTACAAACAGCTCGTAGGAACATTAAATATACAGCACGAAAAATATACAATGTATCGGCTTCATACAAATACTGTTAATTAAAAAAAATTATAATACCACCACAATCACCCACAAGATACAGAGCAGTTAAACGCACGCCAGCGATGCTTTGGTCTATTCACAGTGGCTACGCATCTATATATGTGCACGATGAGGTTATAATGTGAGTCTAAAGTGTGCAGTAAAGCTTTTATTTTGGTACAAATATAACAGTCAGTTGCTTTTATCGAATAAGAGATCGTATTCCTCACTTTAGTATTAAATAGTGGCACTTTCACCGCATGTCAGAGATTCTACTGGCTGCTCATGAATTATTTATTAATCAATATTTTTAATATGGATGTGTTGTTGTGAAACGCAAAATACTTCATAAATACATTAAACTACTGATGACTGAAAGCCAATCAGGTGAGCTCTTCTCTTGAGCGATGCTCGATGATAATTCTGACATGACGTGATCGCAGTGTAACTGCTGTAGGAATCGAGACACGGAGCAGAAGTGTGTTATGTTAGTGAAGGGAAAAGCCACGAGTAGTTTGGTATAAACGCTGAATGGAAACGCCAAGAGACGAAAACATGCGCTTAAACTACAACGGAATGCTGGATAAACTCCTGGATGCGCAGTGAAAAAAGTCATGTGACTTTTTCCTCAACAGAGGATGTGATTGGATTGAAGTGGACTAACCCACGGACCAATCGCATCGCAGCATCTCAAACACTGTTTTAGTTGTTCTGAAATGCCTGAGCCAAAGTCAGTCAATCAAAACGATTTGGTTTAATGACGGATTGTTTATTATTGAGACACCAGTACCTTTATTCTGTAGGCATTCCCAGTTGCAGCGACTTATTTTATTACTGATACTTTGCGCAATCTTCGCCAAATGTTGAAGATTTGGTTTTCTTGATGGAAATGGTGCTTCATTTCCAATTTTTTCGCACAAGTTTAATTTGCAACTTTGCGTGGAAACATAGATAATGACACGAAAGTGCACTTCTGTGAGTTTACAAACATTCTTAAGGAAGCTTGTTTTCACCACTAAATAAAAAATAAAAAAAAGGTAATTGCGACTTTATCTCACAATTCTGACTTTTTTCTCGCAATTGCGAGTTTTTATAACATAATTCTGACTTTTTTCTCAGAATTGCGAGACGTAAACTCACAATTGTTTATAACTCGCAATTCTGACTTCAAAACTCGCAATTCTGACTTTACAACTCGCAATTCTGACTTTACAACTCGCAATTCTGACTTTACAACTCTCAATTCTGACTTTACAACTCGCAATTCTGACTTTACAACTCGCAATTCTGACTTTACAACTCGCAATTCTGACTTTAAAACTCACAATTCTGACTTTAAAACTCGCAATTCTGACTTTATATCGCGCAATTCTGACTTTATAACTCATAATTCTGACTTTATAACTCGCAATTCTGACTTTACAACTCGCAATTCTGACTTTACAACTCGCAATTCTGACTTTACAACTCGCAATTCTGACTTTAAAACTCGTAATTCTGACTTTAAAACTCGCAATTCTGACTTTATATCTCTCAATTCTGACTTTATATCTCGCAATTCTGACTTTAAAACTCGTAATTCTGACTTTAAAACTCCGCAATTCTGAGAAAAAAGTCAGAATTGTGGGATATTAATGCGCAATTGTGAGAAAAAGTAGCAATTACCTTTTTTATTTTTTATTTCATGTCACAAACAAGCTTCAATACGCACTGTGTGCCACATGTGCCCAAAAATAATCGACACAGAGTCAATTAAATGTAGTTGCACCAATTATTAGGCCACATAAATTATGTAACAAACAAGCTATGCTATGCACAGTTTCTGAGTTTTTTTGCATTTTATGCAGAGCACGTTTCTGAAATGAGTGCGGCAGTAGACGAATACCTAGTTTTAGAGTGACAGATTCTCATTATGTGTTCCTCAAACCATGTGATGAAGATGCTTTCAGATCTCCGTGGCAGCGATGTCATCGAAGGTGACTTCATTTCCGCTGCTCTCGTCGTCCTGGTCTCTGGACTCCAGCTCGAGGCTGAGTTCACGGAGCGATCGCTCCAGATCGCGGTTCCTTTTGTACATCTGCACGTAGTTCTGCTGTAACTGTTTCTGGTATCGAATCACTTTCTCTTTCTCCTCTTCCCAGCTCTTTCTCTCGCTCTCGAACGCGGCGGCCCGATCGGACGCATGCTGGCGTTCGTAAGCGAGCTCCGCCTTCAGCCTGTCCATCTGCTGCTTGGACCCTTTCAGCTCCTCGCTTTCATTGGCCAGCCGCTGCTCCTCGCCGGAGGAGGCACTCAGAGCCTCGCGCAGGCGAGACGTCTCCTCTTCCAGCCGGCTCATTTTCTCTCGGAGCAGCTCGCTTTCGCTCTTGCGCCGCTGCAGTTCGTTCTCGCAGACCTCGAGCTCCAGGGTTCGTGTGCGCGAGGCCGTGTGCGCCTCCTGCAGCTGACTCTGGCACGTCTGCAGCTCCGCGCGAACCTCCCTCAGCTGCCCGCGCAGCGTCACCAGCTCTCCGACGCGCTGCGCCAGATCGGCCTGCAGGTCCTTCAGCTGCTGCTTCAGCAGTGAAATCTCACCAGACTTCTGGCACACCTGAAGGGTACAGTGGCGTGTGAGACGAAATTCAGGTAATTAAACATCTTATTTAGTATAACAAATTACGCCCCTTTCACAAGATGTTTTCATCTGAGATGTTTATAATATCAAGGTGTCTCCAGAATGTGTGTGTGAAGTTTCAGCTCAAAATCCTCCACAGATCATTTATTATCGCTTGTCAAATTTGGGAAACACGCCGTTTTTGTGTGCGTCCCTTTAAATGCAAATGAGCTGCTGCTCCAGAAGAGGGCGGAGCTTTAACAGCTCAACAACAACAAAGCTGGAGAATCTCACGCAGACAAAATGAGGAAAGTGTTCAAACTGATGGAGAGAAGTTTTAGAATGCAGTGTATTTCGGGCTTGTTTAGAACTAAAAGTCCTGCATTACGCATCAAGTTTTTTTTCTCTCCCTGTTTATTATTGGTATTTTGGGTAAACAAACCATATCTAGCTTCTGTCTGGGACGCTCCGTAACAGGAAGGAAAGACTAAACATTATTTAATTTATATTTTATGCAGTTTAAAGCGGGCCTATAAACAATTACATAATTATTCAATACTATTTGAAATATTAAATAAGTAAAATTTTACCCTTTATGCAAGAAAAACACATTATTCGATTGTGCCCTTAAAGTTTTTTTAATGCAATTCTCAGAACAAATGTGTTCCTTGGGGAAAATCTAAGCGTCAAGCCCCGTAGGAAATAATGTCAAAGCTAAAAGTTCAGAAGCAGCTGAGAAACCCTTGCAAACTTAAGAAACCACATGCTTTTGTCCTAAGCTTAAGCTCGTCTCATGATCTAGTCCCTAACCACGACTTCCTCCGCTCTAGTCCGACTCCTCACCTCCCATTTGGTCTCCTCCAGTCTGGGCCCCAGCTGCGTGTGTTCTCGTTCGAAGGAGGCGCAGCGCTCCTCGAGCCTCTGGCGCTCCTGCAGGATCTGCGTCATCTCCTCCTGCTGCTTCTTCTTCTCCTGCTGCAGCTGAAACACCTGGAGCTGCAGCAGCTGCTGCTCTCGCTGCGCTTTCTGAGACGCCTTCTGCATTTTCCCCGCACAGGTCTGTCTGAACTCCTCCATGTCCAGCTCCGTGCGCTTTTGTCTCTCCTCGTACACCTGAGCGAATACACACAAGAGCTGCTAGAAACTAGTGCTTAATTTGAGTTTGAATGTTTGAGGCTGCGTTCACACTTAGTTCGGTTGGTTTGGTTGGTTTGGTCCGGACCAAAAAACAAAAACAAAACATCTAGTCCTGGTCCTCTTAGCGTTCACACTGGCATTTTTAACAGCGAACCTTAAGTTTCCGAACCAAATGCATAGAGATACGGTCACGACCTGATTGGTCGGCTTTTATGACGTATATTTGGCGACGGAGCTCGCTTACCGAACATTCAAAACAACACTGTGTTCTGGATTAAACGCCATCATTTTATGCGTGTACATATGCTTTATTTTTACCAGCTGAGAACTCACGAAGAGCTCATAAAATGTTCAAAACATTCAAAACGGCAGCAGGATTTCCTCCGTTGTTTGCAGAAACAAATATTGATGAGGATCTTCACCTCCACGTTTGCCCTCGACTCATTTTGGATACACCGATCTTTCCGCGTCGTCAAATCAGCTGACTCGTAGCGTCGCATCTTGTGACATCACGTCCTGTTTTTGGTTCGTTTACACGTCTTTGGTCCGTGTTGCGTTCATATATCAGTCGAACCGCACCAGAGTTCGTTTGGAAGCGGACCGAGACCCGTCTTTTTAGCGGTTCTGATGGCAGCGCTCACATGTGTTCAAACGAACCGCACTAACTGAGCGATCGCACCAGGGTTCGTTTTAATCCAACCAAACATGACAAGTGTGAACGCACCCTAAGGCTCATTTACATTTAAAAATTATAACGCCCACTATTAGCGCCCACATTCGTGCGCTGCAGGATTCTGATTGGCTGTCAGTGTTTTTATCATCTATAAGCTGGATAAATTGATTCCAACGATATCATTCCTCTGTGTCGTTATCGTTGTTTTGTTGTGGACTCGATATTCTGTTAAAGTTGGAACAATCATTAACTTTTTGGTTACATTTATCGTTATAGCTATCGGCTTTTGTTACAACGTTATTTTATATGAGCCATGAACTGAACCAAACAGCAATTTTTACTAAATTTAAATCGTGAATTTCAGCCGTTCAAACCTATCTTTTTATATTTTAATTTTATAGTAGTTGTTATTATTATTATTATTAAAAATGTATTTCTTTCTGTAGGAAATTTAGATTTTTACTTCTGGAACTATTGTTTTATTTATTTATTTTTTAGGCCTGTTGGGTTTCCTTTTACTTTCATCTTCATTCCTTTTCATATTGTTTCTGTTTTTGAAATGCAGGGGGGAAAAAAAGTAGATTGTGCGCACTGATTCACTGATTCGTTCCCTCGATTTAGAAGTCGTGGCTCACATACATTGCCTTTGTGATAAACTAATTAATTTCCTGACATTTTACATTTTTACATTTATCATCATTTATCAGACGCTTTTATCCAAAGCGACTTACAAGGGGAGCAATTAGGGGTTTCATGTCTTGCTCAAGGGCACTTTAGTCATGGTGTCGAAGGTGGAGAGAGTGCTGTTTATTTACAATCCCCACCTTCAATTCCTGCCGGTGTGGGAATCGAACCGGCAACCTTCAGATTACAAGCCCGACTCCCTCACCACTAGGCCACGACTACCACCACTGACCGCTGAGAGTCATTTTCATGAAATGGTCCTAAAAGTGATTCTCCTGTTTCCTACCATCACGACTCTCAGTAGCGATGAAATCGCACACACCTGACAGATCGCCGCTTCGTTCTCATCCAGGTTTTCCCGGAGCTGCTGAAGCTCCAGGTCTCTCTCCCTCAGTTTCTCCTCCAGGTCTCTCACGATGGCCTCGTAGGCCTCGATGGGCGGAGGCGACGGTCTGCCGGAGCCCATGTCCGACAGCAGCTGACAGCGGCCCCCCAGAGAGCCTGTGCTCTTACTGGACGAGGAGCGTCCGCTGTCCGAGTTCGAGTGTCCGTGATGTTTGGTCACCTCGCTTTGATTATTGTACGCGGGGCCGCTGTACGCCGGCAGGTTTGTTAAGGAGTTGCGTGCCGTGTCCGTCATGGTGAACGACTGGCTGAACAAACCGTTGCGTGCGCCGCTGTAAGAACTGCGTCGTTCCATCGTCACGGGCGTGATGTCTTCATCTTCTGGAGAAAACAAGCTGAGGTTTCCTTGGCTTCCCGAGAGACCGGCGCCGAGCCGCGGAGACAAGTACTGCACGGCGTTACGGCTCTTGGGAATGACGGGTTTGAAGGCGGTGGGTCTGATTATGGCCTGCTGAATGTTCTGGAAGAAAACAATCAGAAATCATGAGAAAGCTCAGCGCATAAACAGTGATTAAAATACATGTGGATCTACTGGATGATTCTCATGTGCCGAGATCAACTCTGACCTGGAACAACATTACTAGCAGCCGATCCGATTTTGGTTATAACAAAAGGTCTTCGTTAAGGTTAGGCTTTGAGTCTTGAGCGTCAATCTTAACCTTCATGGTTTGGATTCAAGGATTACCAATATTTAAAATCTGGACTTGTAACTATTTGACTGATCACTAGTAAATGGCTAACATTGAATATCTTTACTATTTTGTCTTAATTTAAAAATAAAGTACTAATAAAAACATGAATTTAAAGGTAGATAGGAAATAACATAATAAATTAGGCAATAAAGATGAATTTAAAAATGTAGGCAACCCAATACGGTATAAAAAAATCACTGATATTCATTTTGAGATTCACTAAAGATTACATTTAACAGTGTTATTAAATTATTCGTGTTTTTACAAACAAACTTTACCTTTGCCATCAACTTGTGCTCATATAAATAAAGAAATTAAATTAAATATTATATATATATATATATATATATATATATATATATATATATATATATATATATAAATAATTTAATAAAATATTGGCTGATATAATAGATTTTATTTATTTTTTAAATTTAAACCTTATTTATTTTTATTTTTATTTTTTTTTAACTTTTTATTTATATTTTTCACAAAGAAAAATACAGAAAAAAAAACGTTATCTGAGGCAAGTAATAAAATAAAAATAATACATAAAAAAAAAAGAAAAAAAAATATTTTTTATATTTAAATATTATTAATAATATTTAAATATTATTTTTATTTTTAAATTATTATTTGTGGCCTAGGGCAGTTGAGGAGACGGGTAGCGTTTTTAATAATCCCTAATCCTGTACTCACCCTTTCTAACTGTCCAGACACAGGAACCAGTTTCGGAGGCCCATCCACTCCGGTCATTCCCACGGCCAAATGATTATCATTCCAGTCCCTTATCAAGTCCTCATGGGAATATGAACGAGTCCCGAATGCTTTCGCTCTTTCAACGATGCCCCTTCTCTTGCTGGATGGAGTTCGACTTCCTGCCTGAAAGTCCTGAGAGGCGTCGGTCAGCAGTCGTCTGGAGCCCGACGTGCCCTTGCGGAAGTTGGTACTGACCTCTATGTTGTCCCGGTCGGGATAAGTGATGTGGGTCGGCTTCATGCTGCTGACGGCACCCATCGCTCCCATTAGAGGAGGTGAGGACGGATGGAGACGAGGGTCCAGGCCCGGTCCTGGATGGTCAATGGACACGGGGAGAGACTGGACCAGCGCCATCGCTGATGACATGGGGGCTCAGAAAACCTGCGTAAAGATGAGACGCAAGTTATTGGACACATTAAGAGTTGATGTGGTCTTGACTGGTCAAAATGGTGTAAACCATCAATCAAACCAAAACCGTTCTGCTGGTCTTCATCAGGGTTCATCATGAGCACTAACTCACTTGCGCTCAGCATATGGGACTAATCTAGATTAGATTAGTGAATCCCAGTTTGATCTGCCTCAACAGTTTCAAACAATACAAGCACTAAAGCTGATTAAATCTGTCCTCACAGTTCATAACATCTGTCAAGGAGAAACGGTGGGTTTTACTTCTTTATTTCAGAACGGCACAATGAATGACTTTTCAAACTGGTTCAACAAGTTTCAGACTAGGCTAGATGGGAAGATCAATTCCAAACTCAGGTCATTAGTTGAGTCTGAACGGGTTGTGACTGATTTATAATTCCTTTGGTGGAGCAGAAATTATACGTTTAACCTTTAATCGACCCTTTAACCAATAGTCAGCGGTGGAGAAAGTTGATATTTTAATAAACTATCATGAAAAGAGTAGAAACATGACTCATTAAATAGGGCAATTTAAGTCTAGAATTACTGCTGTCTCCCACATTTAAAAATGTGTCTCGACTTCGTCACTTACAGCTGCTTCAACATGAACTTCAAGCATCAAATTCAAGGCTTTGATCTTCAGAACATTGATACAGCTGTTTGTTCTTTCACGAGGCACAAAGTCACTTTCCAGACCCTTCACCGTCTCTGATCCTCGGTGGTGGAGTGAGATTCAAACTGGATCAGCTGAGACCACCACAATTAAACGAGTACTCAACTAACCATAAACCAAATCACAAAAAGGTTCACTTCTCTTCGGCTCTAGTTTGTGTACTAATCAAGTTATTTCTGTTTCTCTGATTGGCTGAGAGCCCTAGTGATATTCCCTCTGAATGAACCCTGGAACTGTTTCACTGTTGTATCACTCCACATGCGGCGACTGTCATGGCGGTCGAGCAAATCCACCATATTTTTTATAAATACTATTATTAATTCACAAACTATAGTTTTAAGAGTTGTTTATTTTTTAGGTGAGTTATTTAGACCTCAAATATATGTGACTCATATAAACACAGTGACTATTTTGCAATTTGTTTTGACACTTTTGCCGATGTGAGCTGCAGTTCAGAGCTCATGTACCCGCAGAGAACAGCTTCATCTCGGCCAGTCCTTTGGGAATTTTCCGCTGGCTCTTAAGTAAATAGTAGTTAAATGGGATTTAAAGTGTTAGTTCACCCAAAAATGAAAATTCTGTCATTAATTACTCGCCCTCATGTTGTTCCACACCCATAAGATCTTCGTTCATCTTCAGAACAACATTTTAATTTGTTTTGATCAAATCCAATCGCACATTGATGCCTGCATTGACAGCAAGATAATTTACTCTTTCAAACACCCAGAATTTAAAACGGGTCATGTGACTACAGTGGTTCAACCTGAATGTTACGTAGCGACGAGAATATTTTTTGTGCGCCAAAAAAATTAACGACTTTATTCAACAGAGAATCCAGTGATGGACAATTTCAAAACGCTGCTTCATGAAGCTTCAAAGCTTTACGAATTTTTTGTTTCGAATCAGTGGTTCGGAACGTGACAAAGTCACATGATCTCAGTAAACGAGGCTTCGTTACATCATAAGTGTTTCGAAGTTTCAACGGTTCACGTGACTTTGGCAGTTTGATACGTGCTCTGAACCACGGATTCGAAACAAAAGATTCGTAAAGCTTCATTGTTTTGAAATCGCGCATCACTAGATACTGTTCAATTTATTTCGTTTTTGGTGCACAAAAACTCATCGCTTCATAACATTAAGGTTGAACCACTGTAGTCACATGACCTGTTTTAAATACATCTTTAGTGCCTTTCTTGTTCCAGAGCAAAACGTTTTGAGTTTAGAGGGAAAAGTACGGTTCATAACTTTATATTTAGGCTTCACTTAAATCCTGTACTTTGAGCACTACTTTTGTACATTTGTCTGAATTGTTTGCTTGTGTTTGTCTTTTATAATGGCTATTGTTCATTTAAATATTGTTGTTCAATAAATATTATTTTATATAAATAATACGCCGTATTTGGTATTGAGAAAAGTTCCATCAACAGTATCGGTGAAAGTTGCTTCAGCGCTGTGGGAAATCCCCTTAACTTTTAAAAGGACACAGATATCGCCAGTGCTGCCGATTTTATCGCTAAATTGATCAACTTCTTGGACAAGCGTTATCTAGATTCAGTGACTGATCTATATTTATATTAATACAGATCAATGGATCTTGCTAGCATTGCGACATTTAGCGATCAGTCTTAGCTACTTTCAGCAATCGGCAACACTGGATATCGCTTTCCTCAGCAGACATTCAAACTGATTTTTTATAATTATTATGACATTATGGACATCGACCTGAAGAATGAATGCCATCAGATGCCGGTAATACACTCGTTTAGTCCAGTTCTCTCTCACAATCCCATAATCCTCTACAAAATACAACAAGCTTCAATGAAGCGCCTCAACGTTCAAAGTGATGTTTTAGAATAATAAAACTCAATTAACGATTTACAACTGGCTGGATGTACATTATCACTTAAATATTGCTGTTGTCTTGCCATTGTGCACTACGAATGTACCTCATTCGAAAGTGACTTTGCATAAATGAATAAATGTAAATATAATGAACCACTGAACTGGGGTCAGTGTTTTGAGCCGTCATGCATGACCAGATCATACAGCTTTATACAGGATCACTGATCCCGATCTGTTCCTGAATGACATTAAATACACGTCTCAGTCTCACGAAACGACGCTGATCATGTTTAGTGTACGACGTCACGGCGTCGTGTTCAGAGCTCTGTGACACTGAACCAGAACAGAACAAGCAGATTGTTCTCCATTTAATCTCATTGTTGTCTCTGAGAGAATGTCATTTCCTTTTTTTCTATTCAATTCACACGGAAGTTCATCACATTACAGAAGTAGAGCGTGTCGTAAACATGCTAAGAGATCTCAGATTTGCCATCATCTCGATATGCTCCACATTTGTTTTACAGCACTGCTTCACACAGAAACAGATATCGCAGTTAATCATTGCAACTCAGTTGAACGTATTTTAACCCGAGCGCCACGTTTTTAGATCGCTGCGTCACGCGCAGACGCCGCACCGGTCAAACGCGTCCGTCTAGTGCGTGTTTACACTGAAACACAGAGTGGAAAAACACATCTTACTCTTCTCACTACGACTCGGATTTATTTCTCCTGAGCCAATATTAGAAGAAAAGTCCATACTTTGTTTAGACTCTGAGCTGTGGGAGAAAATGTTTTTAAGATAACTAATGCCTCAAACACACACACACTGTTCTCTATTAGTGACATACCTGATGTTAAATCCTGCATGTCGTCCGGTTCTGTAACACTGATACTGAAGAAGCCGTGTGTCCGTCAGTGCGCTTCACTTTCTCTAGCTGAAGTACTTCATTCTCCCTCTGTCTCTCTGTGTGAGTGTGTGTGTGTGTGTGTGAGTGTGTGTGTGTGAGTGTGTGTGTGTGTGTGTGAGTGTGTGTGTGTGTGTGAGTGTGTGAGTGTGTGTGTGTGTGTGTGTGTGAGTGTGTGTGTGTGTGTGTGTGTGTGTGTCCCTGAGGGAGACTCATTTCTCTGCTGCACGTGTGAAATGTTCTCAAACCCCTTCAAGCGCTCACGCTCTCTCTCTCTCTCACTCTCTCTCTCTCTCTCTCTCTCTCTCCCTCTCTCCCTCTCTCTCTCTCTGTCTCTCTCTCTCTCTCCCTCTCTCTCTCTCTCTCTCTCTCTCTCTCTCTCTCTCTCTCCCTCTCTCTCTCCCTCTCTCCCTCTCTCCCTCTCTCCCTCTCTCTCTCTCTCTCCCTCTCTCCCTCTCTCTCTGTCTCTCTCTCCCTCTCTCCCTCTCTCCCTCTCTCTCTCTCTCTCTCCCTCCATCTCTCCTCCTCCTCCATCTCTCCTCCTCCTCCATCCTTCAGTTTCTTAATTCACATCAGTACTCATATTCCACAATTAAGCGATACGGTCGACGTTACCGAACGATTAAACACAACGTGACTCACGCTCATCTCTTTTAGTGCTTCTCAACCAGGACATTTAACAAGCTTTAAAATACGCTTACAAAAAAAAAAAACCCAAGAAATTAAGGTATTTCTTATTTTAAGACCTGAAGTGTCAGTCAAATTCTAAAAAAAAAGGGTGTTTTTGTAATGAATAGATGTTGGCATAGAAAAAAAATATATATGATATTTTATGGGGTAGAAATTGTAAGTAAAAAAGATGTTTAAGAGTGAAAATCTGTTTAAAAAGACGCAGAACATGCAGTAATATTACTTGAAAAATGACTCTATGCAACAATTATTGAACTGAACTGAATTTATCTGAACGATTGTCTTCTGTAGAGCTGAATTTATAACTTATTTTCCTGTTTTCTTACTGCGAATCTGTTTTGTATGAAACGCTACAGAAATAAATCTGACTTGACTAATGATGCGACTATATTAGGGATGCGCCGATATGAAAATTTTGGTAATTCCAAAAAAATTTTGGTAAAACAAAGAAGCTGCGGTGCATCGACGGGAGGTTGTCGGTTAAATTTGAAAGCCGATAATCAATATATTAGCCGATAAATTTAAACCAAGTTTATATAATTTTTGATTACTAAAACAAAAGTCCCAAACACACAATTACAATGTTCTCATAATGCAAAAAGCTTGCATTAGCATTAAAACTACAAACGTGCGTCAACACCTCATCAGATCACAATGTTTTGGGCCTCGTTGACACCCGTATTTAATAGCCGCCGCTTCATCTGATTCAGTTTTTAGAAGAGCTAATTTTGCATCCTCGTAAAGTATTCTGGGCCGGCCCCGATCAATCCTCAGGCGCATTACAAATGGATCTCAGCGTGGAAAATCTCTATACTTTGATTCACACGCAGATCATCCGAGTTCATCGCAGTCTAGACGCCTACAACCTGAATATGTGGAACCCAAAACCAGCCAATCACGACCAATTAGTTGATTTTGCGTTCTGATCAGAATGAGCAATAACTGTAAACACAGACGGCGACAAATGCAAACGCATTAAACACATTATCACACTTCCAGAGGAAAGTTTTGAATGAGAGTGCAGCGCTGGTGTATATGTAGGCTAGTGTAAGTAGGCTACAGCGTGCCGTGTGTGTCTCTCTCAGGTCCTGTAAATGGGTCACGCTGGACACAGTTAAACTGGTTCCACAGGCAGAGCGAAGCGACCAGTGAAGAGAACAGAACGACACGAGACGAGAAAATATATTCAGGATCAGCGCCAAAACACGCACACCTTTAGTCATCGTTCATCCACACACATCTCCGTCTGTGTTTTCATCATTCGTGACATACTCAAGATAATGGCTCAAATTCAACAACCAGACGAGTTATTTCTCCAGTTCTATGAGAATAGTGAGTGCATACAATAACTGTGCTGAAAACGACTTTCAAAGTGAATGATCAAAACACAGACAGCCAATCAATTAATTAATATGTTAATTATCTTAGTTATCATTCTTGGTGTGAACGGGCCTTTAGGACCGCAAGAACTAATAAATATCAATAGTCAAAAATGCAGACGAACTTGGTTGGTGACGACACTTTTGATACACCGAAATGAAAAAACACAGCATTTTACTACAAAATTCAAAATAGTGGACGCCCAAAATGACCGATATGGGAAAATTGGATTTCATTTGACTTGAATGACGCCCCAAATCAAAAGATTTTTGGACGAAACATTTATAATTGCAAGTGAAAATAAATAGCCTTTTTTTTTTTTTTTTGTATCTCCGGACCAGTAGGTGGCGCTGCGGCGAAACGCTGTGCGTTACCTCAAGTTATGCTTGTGATGACATGTACCAAGTTCGGTCTGAATATGATAAAGATAAACTTGGTTGGTGACGACACTTTTGATGCACCGAAATGAAAAACACAGCATTTTACTAAAAAATTCAAAAATGGTGGACGCCCAAAATGGCCGATATGGAAAAATTGGATTTCATTTGATTTGAATGACGCCCCAAATCAAAAGATTTTTGGACGAAACATTTAGAATTGCAAGTGAAAATAAATAGCCTTTTTTTTTTGTATCTCCGAGCCAGTAGGTGGCGCTGCGGCGAAACGCTGCACATTACCTCAAGTTATGCTTGTGATGACATGTACCAAGTTCGGTCTGAATATGATAAAGCGTTGAGGAGAAACAGCCTTACATCTATTTTCACAAGCGCCTTCGTTTGAGCGTCTTCCAAAAACGGTTTGAATAATCGACTTGAATTCCGTAACTTTTTGTCGGCGTGGTCTGAAGATTAAATTTTCGTGACAAGGTTCAATTTTCAAGGAAATCGGAGCAACGGGCCTAGACGAAGTTAGAAAATGTAGGTTTTTCGGAAAATTCAAAATGGCGGGAAAATTTTCATGAAGGAAAATTACGTCATAGGGTGCAATCGAATCTTTTTGTTTCTAGCCCTTATGGTTCAAAAGTTATAACTTTGGACAGCTGGTGGCGCTAGAAGAGTTGAGTTAGAGACTCCAAAATATCATTATGTTTCCGCTTCGATTCATTGTTGAAATCTAGACATTTAAATGTAAATGTTTTCATGACAGATTTAATTAAACATGCATTAAATAATGAAGACAACTAGGAGAAGATTTTCTGAGGTAAATGTGGCTGTTTTATTGACGTCTTTCCACGATTGAATCACTGATCGATCGAGACATGATTCATTTCAGTAGTTGTTCTGAATCTTTCCATATTCCTTCTGATGTTCATTCATGTGAAGAGAAGATCGGTTCCTCCAAAAGTACAAGAAACGTTTCAGACTTATATTTTTGGTGCATCACTAATGAAAGAATTTGATTGCATGAACTAAAAACGACGTAGGAAAAATTTCATTACATTTCTGTTTTATAGGCTTGACTATTGAACGAATCTGCGGTCATGATTCACGGCCCAGTTTGTGTGGCTGTGTTTCTGTGCCGGGACACCGAGATCCGGACAGCTGTGGGTCGCTCCCGGTGTCCGGCCGTGCCAAGCTTTTACTGGGAACACTGGCAACAACAGACCTACTTTAGATGAGCAGAAAAACAGCAGCAGAAGAGAATCATAAGATTAAACCAAGAAAATAATCACAGAAACTCTCTCTAACTCCATGTGAAGGAAGACTGTCATCAGTCACGGTCGGACTTTTGTTTTTAAAACTCAATTATCTCCAACCATCTCAATCATAACAGAGACCTTTAACTCGCACAAACGTCTTCCTCTGCTCTAATGACGGCTCTATAAATAGCGAGTGTATTAATAGCGTTTTCAGAGAACTATGGGTTATGGGAAGCCACACCTGATTTATGTGCAGTTCAAATATAATCCAATTATATTAATAGATTACAGAACAAACTCGATGAAAGAGTCTCGCAGCAGCGTGGAGTTCAATCTCACAAAGCCTGTCATGAACACGACTGGAAACGAAGCCTATTTTGGAACCATATTTATTTATTTCATTTTTACTGTAATTAGATTCATGGAGATTTGGGGGTGTCATGAAAACGGCACATTTTCTCATGCAATTTTTGTCTCAACAGACACGCTCGCATTCTTCTCTGAGAAACCTTGAGATGCTCCCAGAGGCCTGACGACATCAACAAGTGACAGGAAATGAGGTCATCAGACTTCACTTCTGAGCGTGTGTGTGTGTGTGTGTGTGAGTTTGTTTACAGACTGGAGGAACAGCGGATGTGGGTTTGACCATCATGAGCTTCACTGGAACAAGAGCTCAAACACTGCATGGAGCAGTGGAACATGGAGTTCAGTGATGGTGCTCATTGGCCGAACGGCGTCTCTTAGCCCCGCCCTCAATCGCTGCCGTCGAATCAGAGACTGGGAGAGTTCGGTTCGTGTTTTTTGCCGCCAAATCAAATCCATTTTCATGAGATTGATACGGTTCGACTCGCTGTGAATCGAGAGCTGAAAGTCAGATATGATAATGAGCGTCCAATCACAGCAGAGCAGCTCTCACAGAGGCGGGGTTTAAAGAGACCGAATCTTCGAAACGAACCATTTCAGACACTGAGAGAAAAGAGCTGAAGCTGCAGTGGATATTATGAGTGTTTTTTGACCTTGGATGAATCAATTGTAGAAGACTTTTAAAATAACATAATATGGGCACTTAAACTGAATGTGATTGTGGTGACATGTACCAAGTTCGGTCTGAATATGATAAAGATAAACTTGGTTGGCAACGACACTTTTGATGCACCGAAATGAAAAAAACAGCATTTTACTACAAAATTCAAAAATGGTGGACGCCAAAAATGGCCGATATGGAAAAATTGGATTTCATTTGACTTGAATGACGCCCCAAATCAAAAGATTTTTGGACGAAACATTTATAATTGCAAGTGAAAATAGCCTTCTTTTTTTTTTTTTTGTATCTCCGAGCCAGTAGGTGGCGCTGTGGCGAAACGCTGCCCGTTACCTCAAGTTATGCTTGTGATGACATGTACCAAGTTCGGTCTGAATATGATAAAGATAAACTTGGTTGGTGAAGAGTTCGGTTCGTGTTTTTTTGCCGCCAAATCAAATCCATTATGATGAGATTGATACGGTTCGACTCGCTGTGAATCGAGAGCTGAAAGTCAGATATGATAATGAGCGTCCAATCACAGCAGAGCAGCTCTCACAGAGGCGGGGTTTAAAGAGGCCGACTCTTCGAAACGAACCATTTCAGACACTGAGAGAAAAGAGCTGAAGCTGCAGTGGATATTATGAGAAGATTACAGTGTTTTTGACCTTGATGAATCAATTGTAGAAGACTTTTAAAATAACATAATATGGGCACTTAAACTGAATTACCTAAGTCTAAACTTATGCTTAACAAACGACTCGTAGGTGTGCTAGAATTTCCAGAGCAATAAGGAAATGCTCCGACATTTGCTCAGTGATCCGTCAAGCGAGGCTTTCACAACAAACACAAGAGCGACAGGTAGAGCCAGAATTCCTCGGACAGATTTCACATTACAAAGACTCTCTCAACAGCCACATTTAAGTAAATAAATCTACATTCTGTTCATTCAAAATCAGCTGATCAAATACTGTCCGTTTGTATTTCTCGTCCTGCGACCCTTCCTTAAACGAATCCAACTGAGGTGCAAATTCATCCGTCGAATCTTAATTCACTGTCACCAGAACGCAAGAACCATCGAGACCTACAATCCAAACTTCAGGGTCTGGAATAAGAAACAGAAGGTCACTCCCAGATCGCTCGGATTAGGAGAGAGAGAGAGCGATTATGGCAGAGCGGTAGATTCAACTCCTCACCCGGCCAGCTGTAACATCAGATCGCTGAATACAGAAGCGCTGCAATAAACAAGCAGTAATGAACACAGAGACCTTCATCCACTAATGCCACCGTCAGACGAATGAAGACCTCTGGAGCCAAAATGAATATGAAACGTTTGCAATCTTTGTCTAATCAAACAGACTTCATTAAAGAATGATTCGCCCCAGTGAAACGCAGCTGATTTGAGGTCACTGGGTCACTGGAGGATCCAGATACACGCAGTAAATGTTTGACTGAACCATATTTTGCACATCGACCGTTTAACCTCGTGTGTGTGTGTGTGTGTGTGTGAGTCATCAGAACACAAATTAAGATATTTTTGATGAAATCATTTCTGTCCCTTCATTGACATTTACACAACTGACACTTGCTTCAAAAAGTTCATAAAGAGATCAGAAAACTAATCCATATGAATTGAGTGGTTTCAAATTTCACTTTATATGACAAACCTATTTATTTTAGGCCTTTATACACATAAAACATAAACAGTGAACATAAACAAAAGCTCTTGCTTTAATAACAACATAAAACATTCCTCTCGCTGAAGCTCAAACGTGACGCGTAACGCAAGAACGAACATCATTGGTTCTCGCTGAGGTTCTCACTGAAGTTCAAACGTGACGCGTAACACAAGAACGAACATCATTGGTTCTCGCTGAGGTTCTCGCTGAAGTTCAAACGTGACGTGTAACGCGAGAACGAACCTCATTGGTTCTCGCTGAGGTTCTCGCTGAAGTTCAAACGTGACGTGTAACGCGAGAACGAACCTCATTGGTTCTCGCTGAAGCTCAAACGTGACGCGTAACGCAAGAACGAACATCATTGGTTCTCGCTGAGGTTCTCGCTGAAGTTCAAACGTGACGTGTAATGCGAGAACGAACCTCATTGGTTCTCGCTGAAGCTCAAACGTGACGCGTAACGCAAGAACGAACATCATTGGTTCTCGCTGAGGTTCGCTGAAGTCCAAACGTAACGCGAGAACGAACCTCATTGGTTCTCGCTGAAGCTCAAACGTGACGCGTAACGCAAGAACGAACATCATTGGTTCTCGCTGAGGTTCAAACGTGACGTGTAACATGAGAACGAACCTCGTTGGTTCTCGCTGAAGTTCAAACGTGACGTGTAACGCGAGAACGAACCTCATTGGTTCACGCTGAAGTTCAAACGTGACGTGTAACGCGAGAACGAACCTCATTGGTTCTCGCTGAGGTTCTCGCTGAAGTTCAAACGTGACGTGTAACGCGAGAACGAACCTCATTGGTTCTTGCTGAAGTTCAAACGTGACGTGTAACGCGAGAACGAACCTCATTGGTTCTCGCTGAGGTTCTCGCTGAAGTTCAAACGTGACGTGTAACGCGAGAACGAACCTCATTGGTTCTCGCTGAAGCTCAAACGTGACGTGTAACGCAAGAACGAACATCATTGGTTCTCGCTGAGGTTCTCGCTGAAGTTCAAACGTGACGTGTAACGCGAGAACGAACCTCATTGGTTCTCGCTGAAGCTCAAACGTGACGCGTAACGCAAGAACGAACATCATTGGTTCTCGCTGAGGTTCTCGCTGAAGTTCAAACGTGACGTGTAACGCGAGAACGAACCTCATTGGTTCTCGCTGAAGCTCAAATGTGACGTGTAACGCGAGAACGAACCTCATTGGTTCTCGCTGAAGTTCAAACGTGACGTGTAACGCGAGAACGAACCTCATTGGTTCTCGCTGAAGTTCAAACGTGACGCGTAACGCAAGAACGAACATCATTGGTTCTTGCTGAGGTTCTCGCTGAAGTCCAAACGTGACGCGTAACGCAAGAACGAACATCATTGGTTCTCGCTGAAGTTCAAACGTGACGTGTAACATGAGAACGAACCTCGTTGGTTTTCGCTGAAGTTCAAACGTGACGCGTAACGCAAGAACGAACATCATTGGTTCTCGCTGAAGTTCAAACGTGACGTGTAACATGAGAACGAACCTCGTTGGTTCTCGCTGAAGCTCAAACGTGACGCGTAACGCAAGAACGAACATCATTGGTTCTCGCTGAAGTTCAAACGTGACGTGTAACATGAGAACGAACCTCGTTGGTTCTCGCTGAAGTTCAAACGTGACGCGTAACGCAAGAACGAACATCATTGGTTCTTGCTGAGGTTCTCGCTGAAGTCCAAACGTGACGTGTAACGCGAGAACGAACCTCATTGGTTCTCGCTGAAGTCCAAACGTAACGCGAGAACGAACCTCATTGGTTCTCGCTGAAGCTCAAACGTGACGCGTAACGCAAGAACGAACATCATTGGTTCTCGCTGAAGTTCAAACGTGACGCGTAACATGAGAACGAACCTCATTGGTTCTCGCTGAAGTCCAAACGTAACGCGAGAACGAACCTCATTGGTTCTCGCTGAAGTTCAAACGTGACGCGTAACGCGAGAACGAACCTCATTGGTTCACGCTGAAGTTCAAAGTTCAAACGTGACGCGTAACATGAGAACGAACCTCGTTGGTTCTCCCTGAAGTTCAAACGTGACGCGTAACGCGAGAACGAACCTCATTGGTTCTAGCTTTTTTTTATGAAATACTACAGTATTTATTATAAATGATTTATCTGTGTATATTATTATTTTAAATTCATGTTCCTCATAATCTTGAATCAAAATAACTTCCCCTCCCTCTTGCAGCAACATTCCTTCTCTGATGACGCGTTTACTGGCGCGAGGGCGGGGCAACCTGTCACTCACATGACATGCACCAATAACAAACCACAACCATCTAATCATTTGAGTTCCCTGTGAGTGTCAAGGTTTAAAATCCCCTGAACTATCGATCATTTGATCGATTGACCAAACCAACATGAGCGGTTAAACGCGTCATCTCACAGCTGACGTCAGTTAAATGCTAAACTAATGAAGAAGGAAGTTTGTGCTGTTTATTGTAATGAAAAGACCTTTAAACCTCTTGATAAACACCGAACTGTTAATCAACAACACAAATGATTACATTGACCGGTGATACAAATGAAGCACATTTAAAAGTCGCCAAATAATCTTTCCGTATCATAAACCGAAGTCAAACATTCACGCTTTCAAAACAACCTGAGGAGGAAAAACCTGCTCCAATGTCAACAAGAGCCGCTGTCACAGTTCATAACTTCTCATCTGTAAAAAAACATGATCATTCTGTGTTTGATCTGATGATTGAACAGAAGAATCGCCTGTACTCACCATCCTGAAGCACACGCAGGGATTCCTACTGTCCAGGTTTAATATCCTTCACTTTCTGCGCTTGTTCAGCTGTGGCTGAACTTCCCAATGCGCGTTCCCGAGCGCGTCCTCATCACGCCCCTCCCCCATTATTCACTAACTCTCTACTGTCCGAGCGTTACACTAATACTATGACGAAGTGTTGAATATTAATGACACAGCGTGCCGCTCGGCTTCAGTGATTGGCTAAAAAACTGACGCTGGTGGGCGGGCGCTACTCAGATCGCGAATTAACGCGTTCTACTGTGTTGGCACGATTAATATTAATGACGTTTGGTGACAACGTCAGCGCGATCTAATTAATATTCATAAGCTGTGGCTTCGCTAGTGTGTGCAAAGAGGAATTTGTCATTTATCAGACATTTACACACGATTTGTATATATATATTCATGTTCCTGTAAGTCTGCTATGAGTGTATACACAATATAAATATATATAACGCAAAAATTAGCTTGTTTTGTTACTTTTTTAGTTAGAATGAGGTTCAATTGAGGATTCAGAAATGTACATTCCCAATAGGAATTTCAAGATTTTCCCTTTTCCCTTGAATGTAAATCTTTTTTCCAGGTTTCCCACGGTCAAACTGGGAAAAGATTTACATTTAAACCTGATCTTGGACGTACAGAAAGTGATAACTGATCTAAAAAATGCGGTGTTAAAAACAACCCAAGTTGGGTTGAAAATGGACAAACCCAGCGATTGGGTTGTTTTGACCCAGCAGTTGGGTTAAATGTTGCTGGGTGGTTTTATTTAACCCAACTATTGTTTAAAAATTACTATACAGCTGGTTTAAAATGAATCCAAAATGTGTTGGAAATTAAAAATCAGACACATAATGACAACAATAAAAATCAAAATGTGAACATTTATTAATAAGAAATGTTTATTATTTATAATTCACTAAACTTAATTAATTAATGATAATTTCTATCATATTTTGGTTCATTTTAAGCGAGAAATACAGTCATTTTTAAACAATAGTTGAGTTAAATTAAACTACCCAGCAGGTTGCGCAAACATTTAACCCAACCGCTGGGTCAAAACAACCCATTTGCTTTATTTGTCAATTTTTAACCCAGATTACATCATGATACGCGCATGATTCAACCCTTAAACATTGACTGAACATCTGATCCCTTCACACACAGGAAATGAGCGTCTGGGATATTTATGACGGGATCTTCTGATCTGATGAGAATCTGACGGGCAGGAGATTCCAGGCTCTTCTGTGCGCCTCCATCACGCATGCCAGGGTTTTCTGCTTCTTGGAGCACATCTCTGAGAAACTGGGCCAGGAAGGTCTCGCACATTCACCAACTATCCTCTTTTCCCCTGTGCAACTGCTGATGACCTGAGAGGAAGCCGAGCGGCTCCTCGTCATCACAAGCTCAGCTCTGTCTTGAGTTTCAGTCTTGCTCTCGGTCAACAGACGGAGAGATCAGACAATGGAATGCTCAGGAATGTCCTGACGTGGGCAACAGAGCTATTGTTCATTGTTGCTCCCGCTGCAATTAGTCTCCCACAGTTCAGTGTGTGTTCACTGGGAACAGATTCACATGTGACGTTTACAGGAGTAACGAAATACAAGTAACTTAGTTACGTATTTAAAATAGAAAATTTGAGTGACTGTATTTCATTTTAAATGGGTGGTAATCAGATTACAGTTACATCTGAAAAGTGTTTTAGATTACCAAAGTGATTACTTTGAGTTTTAATGTCACAGCAAATTTAAACAGCGATTGGTGATTCTCTGACTCTGACCGTCTGAAAAAGAGTTAAGATTCATCAACATTTTAATACTTTTGAGAGGATCATAAAAATGTTGTTATTTTTATTTAGTTCTGTCCTGAACAAGACAAAATGACTGAATTTATAAAACAAATTACTCAACTGTCACTGAACTGTCCTGTCCTGATGATCCACGACTGTTTTCATGTTTTGTGAGTCATTTTATAATTCACTCGTCACTGTGACTTTTTCTCACAATTAGTATTTTTCCCTCACAATTGTAAGTTTGTATTTCACAATTCTTTTTGAAAAGAATTGGGATAATTTTTTCTTGCAATTGTGAATTTAGTATGTTTATATATATATATATATATATATATATATATATATATTGAGTTTATATCTCATAATTCTGACTTTTCTCAATATTGTGAGTTTATATCTCATAATTTTGACTTTTCTCAATATTGTGAGTTTATATCTCATAATTCTGACTTTTCTCAATATTGCGAGTTTATATCTCATAATTCTGACTTTTCTCAATATTGTGAGTTTATATCTCATAATTCTGACTTTTCTCAATATTGTGAGTTTATATCTCATAATTCTGACTTTTCTCAATATTGTGAGTTTATATCTCATAATTTTGACTTTTCTCAATATTGTGAGTTTATATCTCATAATTCTGACTTTTCTCAATATTGTCAGTTTATATCTCATAATTCTGACTTTTCTCAATATTGCGAGTTTATATCTCATAATTCAGACTTTATAACTCACAATTGCAACTTTATATCACACAATTCTGAGGGAAAAAGTCAGAATTGTGAGATAAAAACTTGCAATGACCTTTTTTGTGTTTGTTTCACACTTATTAGTATTCCAAAGTATTCTAAAGTATTTAGATTAAGTTACTAAACTTGAGTAATGTAACGAAATACGTTACAAATGACTTTTTAAAGCATGTATTTTGTAATCTGTAGTGAAATACATTTTAAAAGTAACCCACCCAGCCCTGGATGATGTTGTATGTTATCTCTGATGCTGAAAGAGGGATTGTTGGATAAATAAAACAGGCATCTGAATGTGACCCAGTTTTGAGCACATCGAAAAAGAATTTGCACGATTTAATTTCTTGAACTGGAAAAAGGTGCAACACTCACTCCTTCAGCGCTACAACTTTACTAATTCAAAAAATGACATATTTGTTGCTTTAATTTCTTGCAAATTTCACTAATAGTTACAAAGAAATAAGCACAGTTTTCTTTTTAAAAAAAATCATGTTTTGTTTCTGGATTGATTTACATTTAGAAACAATCAAACACCAAATATTATCATGATATCTTATCACAGTTTTTCTTTTGTCACATCAACTTAAATAATGAATGTAGTTCAGAACAGGTAACGTAATATTTTTAGTTTCTATTGATTGTATTAACACAATTTTTTTTAATTTCAATGCAACCCGGTAACTTACTGTTTCTTTTTTTTACAGTGTTTGAAATATTAACGTAAATTAAGTTTTGCCGTTTTGTCACGTGTTAAACACACATGGGGCGGCACATAACATCTGTGAAACTGCTGCCATCTTCATCTTCATCAGGTTTCAGATGATTGCACTGAAGTTTTGCTCAGAATTGCCTCCAGATTTGACCACAAACATCTATTTGAACTGCGGAAACTATGAGAACAATGTCAGATCGTAGAAAAAGATGCTGTTTTAGTCTTGATTGCTTGAGGCCCAGTCTGGGGAGATGATGATGATGATGATGATGATGATGATGATGAAGAACCTCCATTAATCTTAGACTACTGTGTTTTTCAGGTCAGTTAAGGTAACTGACTTTCTTTCAGTCTTCCAACATTCCCATCCGAGGAAAACTGTCACTCGTGTGTGGGATGCGGAACACTGCGTCCCTCTGGCAGGACTCGTTCTGATCCAATATGCCAAAAGTGTCTGTCAAATGCACAAAAGTGAATAAAAACACGGTACTGCATTCTCGTACGGGATACCGTGATATTTACAAGGTGCTCATCTGCTCAGAAATATACCTTCTAATTCTAAAAACATTATTTCTGAATCTTCTCTCAACATTTACAATGTCCAGTTTTTTTTTTTTGTACATTTTAAAAATGTATCATTGTGGGAATGTTCTCTGAAACACATTTAAAAATGTTACATGACGTCCAACTTAAACGTTTCAGAAAAAAAAGCTTTCTTCATCATTTCTTATTTCGTTGTTTGAGTTTGGAGGGAGTAAATGTTACATTTTGAGTGAACTTGTACTTTAATATCTCCTACAATCCACGTGTCCAGGAATTATTTTAGTCTGTACTGCCATCTAGTGGTCACTTTTAAAACATCCGTGCATTTGTGTTTTTTTAATTTATTTTCAATTTGTAAACATTTAGTGCAGCCAGTCAGTGTGTTTTGTGTCACAGTTATAGTTATTATTATTATTATTGTTGTTAATAAAACTCCTACACTCTAAAAAATCCTGGGTTAAAAACAACCCAATTTGGGTTATCTGGCAACCCAGCACTGGGTATATATTTATTTTTACCCAGTTTGCTGGTTTTTATACATTAACCAGTGTCTTGTGCACTTTGTATTTTTAATTTAATGATGTATTTAACATGTGGTAGAATTATTGTATTATACCATCATATTAAACAAACCAGTTACATGAATTCCCTTGATTTTTTCCAGTGTTTGTTTGTTAGCTTGCCGTAATGAGTATATTGGCGTGGAAATGACGTGGATTTTCTGTTGTTGCGTCATCGGCGGACACGCGCAGCGCGCCCCGTGAGAGCGCGCGCTCAGTGATGGATCAGATCAGCGCTGCGGGCGTCGCTTATAATCAGGATTTAACACACAAGGTAATCATTATTGATCAATCAATAAACCATCCGCTGAATGTTTGTTTCTTGACATTGACATTTCTGCCAGATGTTTGACAAAATGAGAATATGTGTTGAAGTGTTGTGTTTGTGATGCTGAGACTCGTCTAGGTGTTTGTTCATTTATTAATAATTTCAGGCATAACGCATCACATTGTTTTAATGTGATAAATTATTTTCCACTCTCAGTCGCACAGAGATTCTTACAATCTTGAAAGAGTCGGACCTCATTTGATCATTTCTGTAATAACAGTCTTCTCTGAGGTGATTACAGTGTATTATGATATGTGATCATAGTGATTATAGTGTGTTATGATATGTGATTATGGAGATCACAGTGTATTATGATATGTGATCATAGTGATTATAGTGTGTTATGATATGTGATTATGGAGATCACAGTGTATTATGATATGTGATTATGGTGATCACAGAGTATTATGATATGTGATTATGGTGATCACAGTGTATTATGATATGTGATTATGGTGATCACAGAGTATTATGATATGTGATTATGGTGATCACAGTGTATTATGATATGTGATTATGGTGATCACAGAGTATTATGATATGTGATTATGGTGATCACAGTGTATTATGATATGTGATTATGGTGATCACAGAGTATTATGATATGTGATTATGGTGATCACAGAGTATTATGATATGTGATTATGGTGATCACAGAGTATTATGATATGTGATTATGGTGATCACAGTGTATTATGATATGTGATTATGGTGATCACAGTGTATTATGATATGTGATTATGGTGATCACAGAGTATTATGATATGTGATTATGGTGATCACAGTGTATTATGATATGTGATTATGGTGATCACAGAGTATTATGATATGTGATTATGGTGATCACAGAGTATTATGATATGTGATTATGGTGATCACAGAGTATTATGATATGTGATTATGGTGATCACAGTGTATTATGATATGTTATTATGGTGATCACAGTGTATTATGATATGTGATTATGGTGATCACAGTGTATTATGATATGTGATTATGGTGATCACAGTGTATTATGATATGTGATTATGGTGATCACAGAGTATTATGATATGTGATTATGGTGATCACAGAGTATTATGATATGTGATCATAGTGATTATAGTGTGTTATGATATGTGATTATGGTGATCACAGTGTATTATGATATGTGATTATGGTGATCACAGAGTATTATGATATGTGATCATAGTGATTATAGTGTGTTATGATATGTGATTATGGAGATCACAGAGTATTATGATATGTGATTATGGTGATCACAGAGTATTATGATATGTGATTATGGTGATCACAGTGTATTATGATATGTGATTATGGTGATCACAGAGTATTATGATATGTGATTATGGTGATCACAGAGTATTATGATATGTGATTATGGTGATCACAGAGTATTATGATATGTGATTATGGTGATCACAGAGTATTATAATATGTGATTATGGTGATCACAGTGTATTATGATATGTGATTATGGTGATCACAGAGTATTATGATATGTGATTATGGTGATCACAGAGTATTATGATATGTGATTATGGTGATCACAGAGTATTATGATATGTGATTATGGTGATCACAGTGTATTATGATATGTGATTATGGTGATCACAGAGTATTATGATATGTGATTATGGTGATCACAGAGTATTATGATATGTGATTATGGTGATCACAGAGTATTATGATATGTGATTATGGTGATCACAGAGTATTATAATATGTGATTATGGTGATCACAGAGTATTATGATATGTGATTATGGTGATCACAGTGTATTATGATATGTGATTATGGTGATCACAGAGTATTATGATATGTGATTATGGTGATCACAGAGTATTATGATATGTGATTATGGTGATCACAGAGTATTATGATATGTGATTATGGTGATCACAGTGTATTATGATATGTGATTATGGTGATCACAGAGTATTATGATATGTGATTATGGTGATCACAGAGTATTATGATATGTGATTATGGTGATCACAGTGTATTATGATATGTGATTATGGTGATCACAGTGTATTATGATATGTGATTATGGTGATCACAGTGTATTATGATATGTGATTATGGTGATCACAGTGTATTATGATATGTGATTATGGTGATCACAGAGTATTATGATATGTGATTATGGTGATCACAGAGTATTATGATATGTGATAATGGTGATCACAGTGTATTATGATATGTGATTATGGTGATCACAGAGTATTATGATATGTGATAATGGTGATCACAGAGTATTATGATATGTGATTTTGGTGATTTATAGTGTTATGATGATTTCAGTGTTTTATGGTATGTGATGATGGTAATTATAATTTATTTGATAATGGTGATTATTGAGTTTTATGATATGTTATTATGGTGATTATAGTGTGTAGTATTTAGTGCTACAGTGGTTTATGTAAAACACACTCACACACACACACACACACACTAGCTGTACTCTAGATGCTGTGTGTGTTTTAGCCTTGGGTCTCTGGATGGGTTTGTTATTCTGTTTCAAATGCCTGTTACATAACTGAATAAAAGTGACACAAGTCTTTCTAAATACAGTCACAGTAAAATCACGTGTTTCATTCATCCTTCCTTTTGAATCCCAATAATCATTCTTTCACACGAGACAGTTTTCTGACAATTGCAGTACAACAAACATCTGAATAAAAATCTATGTTAGCCGTGTTCCTCATGAGTGAATGACGAGTTCCAAAGCATCTGTGTTTCTTCTGCCTGATTACTTCCTGTTGAGGTTGAGCGTTATGTCAGACTCTGTTGTTATGGCAACAGTACACCTCCATCAGCACCAGCACTTCTCTGTGACTTCATAGAGACGGATGTTTCTATGAACTAATACATAAAACAGTCAAGACATTCCTTTAAAAAGATTCAGCATGTTTCCAAATGTTCTAGTAATGTCGTATTCTGAGTCTCTCTTCATCTGAGACAGTGATGATTATAAGATTGCTGTGTTTTCATTTAAATCTGCAATATAAACTCCACTGTTCAGTGTTTAATTTTGTGTTCATCCATCAGTGATGATAGTGTTATGACACAAGTGTTTTATGATATGATGATGGTGATTATAGTGTTGATATGTGATGATTCTGTGTTTTATGATATGATGATGGTGATTATAGTGATGATATGTGATGATTCTGTGTTTTATGATATGATTATAGTGATTATAGTGATGATTTCTGTGTTTTATGATATGATGATGGTGATTATAGTGTTGAGATGTGATGATTTCTGTGTTTTATGATATGATGATGGTGATTATAGTGTTGAGATGTGATGATTTCTGTGTTTTATGATATGATGATTTTAGTGTTGATATGTGATGATTTCTGTGTTTTATGATATGATGATGGTGATTATAGTGTTGAGATGTGATGATTTCTGTGTTTTATGATATGATGATGGTGATTATAGTGTTGAGATGTGATGATTCTGTGTTTTATGATATGATGATGGTGATTATAGTGTTGAGATGTGATGATTCTGTGTTTTATGATATGATGATGGTGATTATAGTGTTGAGATGTGTTGATTTCTGTGTTTTATGATATGATGATGGTGATTATAGTGTTGATATGTGATGATTTCTGTGTTTTATGATATGATGATGGTGATTATAGTGTTGATATGTGATGATTTCTGTGTTTTATGATATGATGATGGTGATTATAGTGTTGATATGTGATGATTCTGTGTTTTATGATATGATGATGGTGATTATAGTGTTGATATGTGATGATTTCTGTGTTTTATGATATGATGGTGATTATAGTGTTGATATGTGATGATTTCTGTGTTTTATGATATGATGATGGTGATTATAGTGTTGATATGTGATGATTCTGTGTTTTATGATATGATGATGGTGATTATAGTGTTGATATGTGATGATTTCTGTGTTTTATGATATGATGATGGTGATTATAGTGTTGATATGTGATGATTCTGTGTTTTATGATATGATGGTGATTATAGTGTTGATATGTGATGATTTCTGTGTTTTATGATATGATGATGGTGATTATAGTGTTGATATGTGATGATTCTGTGTTTTATGATATGATGATGGTGATTATAATGTTGATATGTGATGATTCTGTGTTTTATGATATGATGATGGTGATTATAGTGTTGAGATGTGATGATTCTGTGTTTTATGATATGATGATGGTGATTATAGTGTTGAGATGTGATGATTTCTGTGTTTTATGATATGATGATTATAGTGTTGATATGTGATGATTTCTTTGTTTTATGATATGATGATGGTGATTATAATGTTGATATGTGATGATTCTGTGTTTTATGATATGATGATGGTGATTATAGTGTTGAGATGTGATGATTCTGTGTTTTATGATATGATGATGGTGATTATAGTGTTGATATGTGATGATTCTGTGTTTTATGATATGATTATAGTGATTATAGTGTTGATATGTGATGATTTCTGTGTTTTATGATATGATGATTATAGTGTTGATATGTGATGATTTCTTTGTTTTATGATATGATGATGGTGATTATAGTGTTGATATGTGATGATTTCTGTTTTATGATATGATGATTGTGATTATAGTGTTGATATGTGATGATTCTGTGTTTTATGATATGATGATGGTGATTATAGTGTTGATATGTGATGATTTCTGTGTTTTATGATATGATGATGGTGATTATAGTGTTGATATGTGATGATTCTGTGTTTTATGATATGATGGTGATTATAGTGTTGATATGTGATGATTTCTGTGTTTTATGATATGATGATGGTGATTATAGTGTTGATATGTGATGATTCTGTGTTTTATGATATGATGATGGTGATTATAATGTTGATATGTGATGATTCTGTGTTTTATGATATGATGATGGTGATTATAGTGTTGAGATGTGATGATTCTGTGTTTTATGATATGATGATGGTGATTATAGTGTTGAGATGTGATGATTTCTGTGTTTTATGATATGATGATTATAGTGTTGATATGTGATGATTTCTTTGTTTTATGATATGATGATGGTGATTATAATGTTGATATGTGATGATTCTGTGTTTTATGATATGATGATGGTGATTATAGTGTTGAGATGTGATGATTCTGTGTTTTATGATATGATGATGGTGATTATAGTGTTGATATGTGATGATTCTGTGTTTTATGATATGATTATAGTGATTATAGTGTTGATATGTGATGATTTCTGTGTTTTATGATATGATGATTATAGTGTTGATATGTGATGATTTCTTTGTTTTATGATATGATGATGGTGATTATAGTGTTGATATGTGATGATTTCTGTTTTATGATATGATGATTGTGATTATAGTGTTGAGATGTGATGATTTCTGTGTTTCATGATATGATGATTGTGATTTTAGTGTTGATGTGATGATTTCTGTGTTTTATGATATGATGATGGTGATTATAGTGTTGATATGTGATGATTTCTGTGTTTTATGATATGATGATGGTGATTATAGTGTTGATATGTGATGATTTCTGTCTTTTATGATATGATGATGGTGATTATAGTGTTGATATGTGATGATTTCTGTGTTTCATGATATGATGATTGTGATTTTAGTGTTGATGTGATGATTTCTGTGTTTTATGATATGATGATGGTGATTATTATAGTGTTGATATGTGATGATTTCTGTGTTTTATGATATGATGATGGTGATTATAGTGTTGATATGTGATGATTTCTGTCTTTTATGATATGATTATAGTGATTATAGTGTTGATATATGATGATTTCGGTGTTTTATCGTCTGAGACAGCATTGCAAAATTGGGATTTTTTTCCATTTAAATCTAAACCTGTTGAAAAACATGTTGCTTGTTCTCTTCTCCTCTCTTAGACCATCCTGGTGGGAGACAGCGGAGTGGGAAAGACTTCTCTCCTGGTTCAGTTTGATCAGGGGAAATTCATCCCTGGATCTTTTTCCGCCACAGTGGGGATCGGATTTACGGTAACTGACCCTGTTAATCAGTCACATCATGTCAGACAGGATTGTAGGTGTCGTGATCCACATTCACTGCTTTTCTCTCGTCAGAATAAAGTTCTCACAGTGGACGAGCTGAAGGTGAAGCTCCAGGTGGGTGACGCGGACACACGTTCATGAGTTTGAGAACCATAAAGATGATTATTGTAACGGATGGTGTTTGCGTCTCAGATCTGGGACACGGCAGGACAGGAGAGATTTCGCAGCGTCACACACGCATATTACAGAGACGCTCAAGGTGAGGAATCATGACTCTCTCTCTCATGTATTGTAGGAAACTGTATTCATGTTGTAGTCAATGATCATTATATTGATCTCTCAGCGCTTCTCCTGCTGTATGACATCACCAGCAAATCATCCTTCGACAACACAAGGGTACGAACGCTATTTTACAGTCAACGCACTTCATTTTCAAGCTTGATTTGTTCTTATTTAATGCACATGTAAATAATAATAATAATGAGGTTTTCAGTCAGCTGAATATAAAGACAAAAAATCTAATATTTCGTCAATCTGATTGGAATATTCGAGGCCTCTGATTGGATGTGTTGTTGTAGGCGTGGCTCACTGAGATCCATGAATATGCTCAGGACGATGTGGTCATCATGTTGCTTGGAAACAAGGTGAGAGGACTTTGAGATCGGACCACATGTTTTATAAATCATAACTCTGACTGTACGTGTGTCTCTTCAGTCAGACATGTCCAGCGCCAGAGTGATCCGACGTGAGGACGGAGAGAAGCTCGCCAGAGTGAGTCCAATCATTCATCCGGCTCCATGTGTTCTGATCATGAACACTATTTAATATATATATATATATATATATATATATATATATATAATTAAATTAATATTTATATTTAACAATGTTTTTTATTAAAATCATATTTTTTATTATATTTATTTATTATAATATAAAAATAATATAAAAATAATATATATATATATATATATGATTAAATTAATATTTATATTTAACAATGTTTTTTATTAAAATCATATTTTTTATTATACTTATTTATTATATATATATATATATATATATATATATATATTCTTCTTTGACATATATATATATATATATATATATATATATATATATATATATATAAATGTGTATATAGAATATTACTATATGAATATTTTAATTAAATGGATTAATGCTTGCCAGTAGAACATAATTAGTTAATTATGTTAATTAATTATTATTAATTTTGCTCTACTGCTAAATATAAATATTAATTTAATCATTATATAAACCATAATTCATAATTTCATAATATAATCATAATCTATTTATATTTATATACATACATATATATATATATGATTTTTTTAATTAAATGGATAAATGCTTGCCAGTAGAAAATAATTAGAAAAAGTATTATATTTAAAAAAAATATATATTGTATAAATAAATGTGTATAATTTGTATAAATAAATAAATATATGTATAATATTTATATAAATTTTATATATATGTATAGTGCTATATTTATATTTAAATATTATATAATTTGTTTTATAATTATGCTCTACTGGCAAGTATTTATTTATCAATGTAATCTAAAAATTTTCTTTTATACAGTAAAGCTGGTACAGTTTTCCGGTTCACAAATTACAAGTGACACTTTGTGACTTTCATTTAAACCCTTTAAACATGGTTTTGGCAGGAGTATGGGGTCATTTTCCTGGAGACCAGCGCCAAGACCGGACTCAACGTCGACGAGGCCTTCGTGACCGTGGCAAAGTGAGTTTGTTCCAGCATTCGTGCGGAAACCGAAAACTGAGAGAAAACGCGTCACAGGATGTGTAATTCTTCATCCGTCCTCTACAGGGAGCTGGTGAGACACTCGGTCCGGCTGGACGTCGAGCCCAGATTTCACCTCCATGACGTGATGGAGCCGGAGAGAGAGACGACGGGCTGCTGCGGCTTCAACTAGAGAGAGCTGCGCTCATTCCCGTCATGACCACCAGGTGGTGCTGGAGCGATGGGTGGCACTGAACCCTCGAAGATTGTGTCTGAAAAACATCACAAACACAATGAAGAACTGTATTTGAGCTTGATTTATTTTTCCATATATCCATGTTGATGTACAAAGTAACTGACGTGTTTTAAACGACCCATTCAAGACACGGTCCGTGTCTGAAAGTATATGTCATATTATTCTCTTTCTCAAAGTACTAGAACGGGTTTTCCTGCTTGAATGTTCATTATTTTCCTCATTGTTGCAGCTCCTCTCTTCCCAGTCTGTCAGTAACGCTCCGTTTACTTCCTGTCTCTATGAAGCCCCTCCTACTGAAAAGCACACTGTGCTCTGATTGGTTGGCCGGAGAAGTATGTTGTGATTGGTGTTTGGGAAACGTCCCGCCCCTTACCAGAACCGCCAGTTTCACTAACTCCACCAAGTCCCGCCCCTTATGAATTATTTAAATGAGGAACAGATTAATATCCATATATGGTCAGTGAGTGTTTCTGTGTGCCTGTTTACAGGATTTCCTTATGCTGCATTTGAATATCAGGATCTAAAGTGAGAATATTATGCACTAATATTGCATATATGAAAAAAAAAATATGCATTTTTCCTCTTTTGCTGTATGATTTAATTAAGCAGAATTACTGTTTGCATTGAATTGATATTATTGATTAATAGCAAAGCTCTACATATTTAAGAGAATATGCATTTATGCCTGTTTGTGATGACGTGTTCCTGCCTGTGTTTATATCAAAAAACAGATTTTATTATGAAATGATGAAACATATTTTGTATTGCATCCGTTTTGCTGAAATCGAAACACTTTGCACAATTTTGTGTCAAATGTCCTCAGGTCTTTTCCTGTGTTTTGACTATGTGAGATGCTTTATAAACGACCGGTTGTGTGAATCTGTTCCTCGCGGATGTGTTTTGTTATAAAAGTATGTTTTATAAACTCCGCTTCGATTGTGTTTCATTCACACCATCATGTGACACGGACTATTCCAGAACCTTCAGACATACTGAAACAAGCGAAATTAAAAATAAAAGACTGGCTGAAGGTTATTTTAACATCTATATTGATCGCTGGAGATTGGACAAAAATCTTCTCGAAGTTCTTCAGATCAACACATTGATTTCTAGCACTTAAAAGCACAAGAATTTCCTAAAGAATGGAAGAATAGACATATCTTTGGCTGTAAAATCCTTTTTTGAACTAATTCTATCAAAACAAATTAATTAATATTTTCCCTTTTGAAATGCCTTACACACTGCCTGTACATTTGAATGGAAAAATAAATAATTGAACTAATGTTATTAATTTAATATACTTTTGGATGTGCAGCGCTTGATTTCACCACTTGGTGGCGCCAAAGTCCTACTTCAGAGTTCATCCAGCAAAATAAGTTTCTTACTCCTTGATAAATAACTGTCTTCACATGTATATATGTATATATATATATACATTCTAGCTAATTCTCTAAAAAACTATTAGATTATCCAGTATCCAGGTGTGTGTGTGTGTGTGTCTGTGTGTGAGTGTGTGTGTGTGTGTGTCGAGCAGCACAGGATCTGTGGTCTCACGTGGTCTCATTCCTCGATTCCTCGGTCTGTTTCTGCGCATGCGGCGTCTGGCCGCTGGATGGCGCTGCTCGTTCACACGTCACTCCACATGAAGGAAAGAAATGCTCTCTAGTTCATGAAGGTAAAATATTACAAATCCCAGCAATGAGTCTTATATTTATAAAATACTAATTCTAGGTCAAGTTGCCTCAGTATCAAGAACGTTTGTTTTCATGTCAGTTTTTGTTTTCGTATTTGATTTTTGATGAAACAGTCACGTGATGCAGTGGATCAAGAGACATCAATACTTTCTGAGTGCAAAAACAACACAAAATAACTTTATTCATCAATCTCTTCTGTGTCGTTCTCATATGTTGTTTACTTCCAGCGCTTCCGGGTTCTCCCATTATTGGCCGGGTCACGTGATCAGCGTCGGCCAATACTGAGCCGGCGTTCGGACGTAAACACGGAAGCTTCACTGTGCGTCACCTGCGTAAGATAATGACAGGGAAGAGATTGATGAATAAAGTTATTTTTGTGTTGTTTTTGCGCACAGAAAGTATTGTGGTCTCTTGATCCACTGCATCACTGCGTCTTTAGTTTCTTTCTGGAGCTTGAAAGTGTTGATTATATTGATCTATGAACGAGTCATAAACCTCATCAAAAACATCTTCATTTGTGTCTGAAGATGAAGGAAGGTGTGGAACCACATGAGGAACTGATGACAGAAATGAATGGTGAACGAACACTTTAAATTAGAAGAGATTTTGTCTTTCACAAAAACTCTAAAATAACGGCATATTTAGGAATCAATATATTTAATCGACATTTTAATACAGTGTTTTTTTTTTTTACTATTAATAACCTACAGTGTGTGTTAATCAAAATAAAGCTACACTTTACTTTTATTTTTATTTGATTATTATTAAACCTACTATATTTTTATGAGGAATTGACTTGATCATCCCCAATACTATAAAAAAATTAAATTTAGCCTTATAAAATTCAGTTTGCTGGAAATCTAGATGAGTTGTTGTGGAGGACGCGCGCGCGCACCCGCTCTCTCTCTCTCTCTCTCTCTCTCTCTCTCTTTTGATTTTCATCATTTACTTCCAGTCAGCGCTGGATTCGGCGTCATTTCTCCGCATGTGGATCAGAGCTGCGGTGATCCTCCGTCCGGACTGGAGTAACTCTCTTCATCACCATCATCATCATCAGTGACATTCAGTTTCACCGATGGAGGAAAAAACAGCAGTCGTCAAAGATTCTCCGTTTTCTATCAAGAACCTGCTGAACAAACCCGACAGACCCAGAGCTCCCGCGAGTCTGTCCCTCTCCAGAGTTCCGGATCTCAGTTTCCTGCGGTTCGGCTCCTGGTGCTGCCCGACCGGAGTCACCGGACACCCGAACACACCCGCGGGTGAGTCTGACGTCATTTTATTTACACTTTTCTGTCTTTCTTTCTTTCTTTTGGGAACTTTAATATCTATAGAATCTTTTCATTGCGCAAAAATGTTCTTGATAAAGAAAAAACGTTCTTTAGATGATCAAATGTTCTTCACAACAAAGAAAATTTTTTTTTTTGTTTTGTGAACCTAAAACTCTTTGTTTTGAAGAACTTTATTATAACTCTGCTCAAATTTTAATGTATGTTTGTGTTTGTTTCGACAGACGCGCAGGATCCGGATCCCAAAGACGAGGATGATGATGTTCTCCTGGAGGAAAGCGACTCGGACGAGCAGAAGACGGAGGAGAGCTCTCAGAAGAAACTTTGCCGCAAGAAAAAGACCCGAACCGTGTTTTCCCGCGCGCAGGTGTTCCAGCTCGAGTCCACCTTCGACATGAAGCGCTACCTGAGCAGCTCGGAACGCTCCGGACTCGCCGCGTCGCTCCGCCTGACCGAGACGCAGGTGAAGATCTGGTTCCAGAACCGGCGGAATAAGTGGAAGCGGCAGATCGCCGCCGAACTGGAGGCCGCGAACCTCAGCCACGCTCAGCGGATCGTGCGCGTGCCTATCCTGTACCACGAGCACGCGGAGAGCGCGCGCGCCGCGGGGCTGACCTTCACGCACGCACTTTACTACCCGCATTCCCTGATCAGACCCGTGTGAGGACCGGAGAGACTCAACCTCAAACTAACTCACCTGTGGAGACGCACCTGAACGTTCCCGCGGTTTTTTGTTTGTTTGGTTTTTTTGTTTTTTGTATATAAAGAAAAAGAAAGTGCAACTACGTTTATTATTTTTCCATAAACGGTGAATAAAAAAATAAAAAAACGGGGAATGTTGGGAAAACAACGTTTTTGTTTTCCGCTGAATTTTTAATCGCGTCGTAATTTCGTTCCAGGATTTCCAGACCCTTCGTCAGTGAATCTTCACAGATTTTATTGTCTGAAAACGTCAGAAATGATGAGAAATGAATCATTGTGTTTTTAGACCGTTTTTATATGATCATAAATAAATGTTGATCACTGGATGTGTTTTGTGTGATTCTGAGGATGTGTAGATTTTAAGAAAGCGCTTCTGTTGTCATTATAAACTGTTATTTGTTGTCGTGAAGCATTGTTCTTTATTTACCTTTATTTTATGTTTTTATGACACATTGACATTCTCACCGGAAATTATATTATAACCTTTAAAATATGCTAAATATTAAATCAGCATTTCAGTCATTAGATAACGTTTTTTTTAATATATATATATTTACTATATTTAATATATATATATATTAAATACCTGTTTTAAACATAATATTTTTGGCGCCAGCAACATAACCTATATTGCTGGCGCCAAAAATATTATGTTTAAAACAGGTATTTAAGCTCATTTTTAATTCTCTCCTGCATTATAAAAACAACCGCAATTTATTCATCCTTAAAAATTCTGGGATTTTCGCAGCGACGCGCATTTCATCACATTCCAGTAAGAACATTTTTCTTCTCAGAACCGGAAAGATTCCATCGATGTTGTATTTGATCCTCGTAAATGATCATCTCGATCGTTTACCAACGTAAAATAATCCTTCTATTTCTCAGTATCAGTGCACAATATGTGTTTAAATGATATTTTCGTGTAAATATGCGTTGTTCAAAAATATTCTCAAGCAAAAATAGGCCTATTAAAATACATTTACGCACACAATAATCATTCCCTTAATATGCAATGATATCATGAAGCAGATGGATTTTCTAATCTGCAGCGAAAGCAATATTTTGTGAGGATTTAGGAGTTTAAATTAGATATTAATTAAAAGACTATTAGATTCCCGCGTTCAGATTGGCTCGGAGTGACACCGGATCATCTTCCAAACTCCAAAACGGGTTTATTAATATTTTCAGAGATTAAAAGCGAAATAATTGTTTTTGTTTAGCATAATCAGCTCTTTTTGCATCAGAAAACCCAAAGTTTGCTAAAAGATTCATATTTAATAACTGATTCGTGAAGCTCGACGGCAAACAAGCATTTTTAACCAATAGTTTTTTATTGTTGAATCCGAATTCGTGTTTTACATCTTTAAGACATGAAAACTAGTTTTACATTTTTGCTTCAAACGACAAAAGCGACCCCAGAGGAGATGAAGATGATGATGAAGAAGAGGCGGAAAGAGCAACGGAAACACGTGATGAAGAGTTTTCCCGCGCTATCTGAGCAGCTCCGAAAATGTCCATATTTTTCGATGTTTCTGGTTAAATTTCCGTGTTATGATAGAGATTAAGTATTTATATACTATTAAGTACATATATGTGTATTTGAATGTTTGTTTAAATATCTCTCAACACCGTGTGAATGTTTAAATTGTGTCTGCAGTCACAAATAAGTGCTTAATTATTAAGAAAATAAATGTTTCTGTGTTGTTTAGCAACATCTGGATCAGAATTTATTATTGTTAAATAAAGTCAATGAAAAACAACGAAAGCAGCTGATAATAATAATCTACATGAAGCATGAAAAAATAAATATTTCTTAATGAAAGGCCTTAATTTGATTTATTTGAATATAATTACATCATTCAGCGTTCAAATATAACGTTAAAATGCGTTAGATTCCTCATTTTGTACTTTAAATTTAACACATATTTTTAGAATTAAAGTCGGATCACATTTCGAAAGAAATGAAAATAAAAGAAAACAGCTCCGATTCAACACGCGGAAATAACGCAACATCTCGCGGTATTTTGTTCCTCAAGCGTGTCTGCCATGTCCTCGTTCACGCTCGGTCGTCCATCCTTGTAACCAATCATCTCTACAGAACATTAGGAAGAGTTTTGAAACGGACCAATGAGTGTAGAGCTCTGTTGTGAGCGCGTCCAATCAGAGTAGAGCTCCGATGAGCGGCAGAACAGGAGCAGATCAGAGCAGCGCGGTAAGATTTAACGGTCATTTTGCTTATTTTAATACATAAATCTGATCATATAAAACATTGAATGTATTTCAGAGACTTTGACTCGCATTTCACGGCGGCAGTTGAAGCTCTGAATGAATCTGACGGTTACAGTCGGTCTGTATGGACATGCGCAGTGTTTCCTTCACCCGAAATCTGTTTAAATTCGTTCGGTGTGCTGTAAACTTACTTCAGTTTAGTTGTTATTTATGAGTTTTATTCCTGTGAAGAGAGTCCGCGCGGAAAAAGATGCCCAGAATGCTGGGCGGTTACTGTGTGGTTGCTAGGGTGTTGCTAGGTGGCTATTTTTTGTTTTTTTTCCTGCTGTTTAATGTTCCGGCAGATGAAAATAGTACATTTGATCACTTAATAAAGTCGCAGAACATTCTCCTCAACAACACACGTGATCTGAGGAATCATTCATGTCTAACTTTAACATTTATGGCCTGATTTCACAGACGAGGCTTAGATTAAAGGATTAGTTCACTTCTTTATTAAAACGTCCTGATCATTCACTCTCCTCCATGTCATCAAGATGTTCATGTCTTTCTTTCTTCAGTGGAAAAGAAATGAAGAGGAAAACATTCAGGATTTTTCTCCATTATAGTGGACTTCAATGGGGTTCAACGGGTCCAAATGTCAGTTTCAGTGCAGCTTCAAAGATCTACATGATCCAGACGAGGAATAAGAGTCTGATCTAGAGAAACCATCACACATTTTATTAAAAAATATATATTTTTTATTCACAAATGCTCGTCTTGCACTGCTCTGACGCGCCACACATCACGTCAGCACGCTGGAAAGGTCACGTGACGTAGGAAGAAGATCTAGTGTTTACAGAGCGAATGTGCAAAGACTGAGTCAAACGGTTTTACAAAAAAAGTCGGACAATCCTCATACGTCACGTGACCTTTCCAGCATGATGACATGATGTGTGGCGCATCAGAGCAGTGCAAGACGAGCATTTGTGAATAAAAAGTATATTTTTTTTAATAAAATGTGTGATGGTTTCTCTAGATCAGACTCTTATTCCTCGTCTGGATCATGTAGATCTTTGAAGCTGCACTGAAACTGACATTTGGACCGGTTGAACCCCATTGAAGTCCACTATATGGAGAAAAATCCTGAATGTTTTCCTCTTCATTTCTTTTCCACTGAAGAAAGAAAGACATGAACATTTTGGATGACATGGAGGAGAGTGAATGATCAGGACGTTTTAATTCTGAAGTGAACTGATCCTATAAACCAGGATTAGACCTTCATTTAAGTGGGTTTTCATAAACATGCCTTAGTAAAAAACATCACTGATGTGCATCTTGAGACAAATCAATGACTTATTTTAAGATGTGTGAGTTGCGTTCAGTTAAACGAGCTCAAACGTGCATTTCAGTCTGGGACTGGACTTAAACCTGCTCTGTGGAACCTGGTTATCAGTACTTGTGATGATGAGGGTCTTTAAACAGTCTGTAATTGACTGTGTTCAGATGACCGGAGCCAACGAGTTCAAGCTGACCCAGGGGCCGGACGACAGCGTCTCCGCCGTCAAGTTCAGCCCGGTCTCGGCTCAGTTCCTGCTGGTGTCATCATGGGACTGTACGGTCCGTCTGTACGACGTCAGCGCCAACAGCATGAGGATGAAGTATCAGCATCTGGCGCCGGTGCTGGACTGCGCTTTCTATGTGAGTACGACGGAGACGCCGGAGAATCGCGCCTGCGTTTGTTTTCACGCTTTAACTCTTTGTTTTTCGACAGGATCCGACTCACGCGTGGAGCGGCGGTCTGGACAACCAGCTGAAGACTCACGACCTCAACACGGATCAGGGTGAGATTAACACGAGAATTCACCCAAAACTGAGATTTTCTTCTCCTTCGCGTGGTTCCACACCTTCGTTCATCTTCAGAAGATGTTTTTGATGAGGTTTATGACTCCATAGATCAATATAATCAACACTTTCAAGCTCCAGAAAGGAAGTAAAGACATCATTAAAGCAGTCATGTGACGCAGTGCTTCAAGAGACCAGAACACTTTCTGTGCGCAAAAACAACACAAAAATAACTATTATTTAGTCGTTCTCATACGTTGTTTACGTCCAGGTTCTCCATCAGAACGCCGACTCATTATTGGCCGGCTCCTGCGTCAGGAGGATCACATGATCAGCGTCGGCCAATACTGAGCCGGAATTCGGACGTAAACACGGAAGCTTACCTGTGCGTCACCGGCTTAAGGATAATGACATGAATAAAGTTATTTTTGTGTTGTTTTTGCGCACAGAAAGTGTTCTGGTCTCTTGAAGCACGGCGTCACATGACTGTTTTAACCCTTGTGTTGTGTTCTGGGTCAATTTGACCCGTTTAGATTTTCTAGTTGTTGGAAATACTGTTTTTTTTTTCTTGATATTTTGTGACTTTTTCTCATTTATCATCATGCAAAGTTTCAACATGCTGGTGTTTTTTGACACATACAAACAAAATCACTGTGACGTTCGTGACGTTCGCCGGGTCAATTTGACCCGCATATTTTAACACTCTAAAGCAACTGACCCAAAATAATAACATTTCTTGGTTATATTTTGTTATTTTATTTTTTTACTACCTTATGAAGCTAAAAAATGAGGTTTTCCACACTTATTTCAATACAGAAACATGTTTTAACCAGCAGCATGAGTGTGAAGTTCAGATCCAGAAACTTCTTGACTTTATGAAATGAGTTTACAAAACAGACAACTTAGGAAAAGTACATATTTTCATTATTCAGCTGCATTTAATTGTTCAGTTATGATGTTCTAAGAAAAAAAAAAAAGTTTAAAAAAAATTATTTATAGTATTTAAAAATCCACTGTTTATTTTCACATTTTGTCAAAACAAAACAGTTTTTAAAAATGGTTGAAAAACATTTTCATTAAATCATATCTTCAGATATATATTTTTTGGAATATTTCACAAATGTTGATATTAAAAGTTTACAGTTTGTACCTGAATCTTTGTTGTTTTTCATAGTGTGATTTTGTGATTTTAATCCAAATTAGGGTTAATTTGACCCGCTCCATAACGAGTGGACACAGAAATCCAACAGCGCAGAAGAGTTAACCATGTCTTTACTTCCTTTCTGGAGCTTGAAAGTGTTGATTATATTGATCTATGGACGAGTCATAAACCTCATCAAAAACATCTTCATTTGTGTCTGAAGATGAACGAAGGTGTGGAACCACATGAGGAACTGATGACAGAAAAACATTTTTAGGTGAACGAACACTTTAAACATGAGTCACGCTCACGACCGCATGCTTGAAGAGTTCGCCCAACAATGAAAAGTGTGTATGACCACCTTCTTTTAGACTTCTTTTTAAAAAATATTCTTTCAAGCTTTATAATGGGAATGAATAAGAGTTGAGATTTTGAAGGCCAAAAAAGCGCATCCATCCATCATAAAAATAATCCACACGACTCCAGGAGGTTAATAAAGACCTTCTGAAGAGAAGCGATGGGCTTTTCTATAAAAAAAATTTGGAGTGTACTAACCCTTTACGCAAACAGAAGATCATGATTGTGGTCTGTCTTCCTCAGACACGATCGTCGGGACTCACGACGCTCCTATTCGCTGTGTGGAATACTGTCCGGAGGTGAACGTCATGGTCACGGGCAGCTGGGATATGTCCGTGCGGCTGTGGGACCCCAGAACGCCCTGCAACGCCGGGACCTTCACGCAGCCGGAGAAGGTAGTGAGGGCGTCGTGAGGCTGTCGTGTGCTTCTGAAGGGTGAGCGGCGTCTGATGCGATGGCTGTGTTTCAGGTCTACACGCTGTCGGTGGCTGGAGACCGGCTGATCGTGGGCACGGCGGGGCGGCGTGTGCTCGTGTGGGATCTGAGGAACATGGGATATGTGCAGCAGAGACGAGAATCCAGCCTGAAATACCAGACGCGCTGCATACGAGCGTTCCCCAACAAACAGGTGAAGCTCACGGCCTTCCCTAACTGTCCGTTTTAGTCTTAATGCGACGCTCCTAACAGATCGATTCATGACGGTCAGTCAGATTTGATGCTTCATGGCTGTTCCAAGTGAGACAGACATTAATGCTTGTCTGGGACAAGTGGAAGAATTTTACTTGCCCGACCGGACAAGTAGCCGGATTAAAACATCAATAACAAAAAAAAACTTGGGAATTAACAAATAAGAGAACGCAAGATTGACTCTTTGTTTTGTTTCAGCAGCAAAAATAATTCCAAACAAAGATCACAGCGATTCGATTCTGAATGATTCAGCATTTTGAACGAATCGGTTGAGTCAAAGATTCAATGACCCGTTCATAAACAACTGCCTCTTTCTTGAATGAATCGTTTGAATGAATCGTTTGAATGAATGACTCAGTGACTCACTCATGGTCCCTTGCCGCCACATACCGGTGGTTTAGTTTCATGTTTAAAAGTATCATTCTTTCTAACATTTCTTATTTGTATATTAAAAAATATTTAAAACAATCTTGCAACATTATTTAATGCAGTAACAGCCCTATATTCTTATTAATCGAGCTGAATTTATTGATCAAATTTAAGAATTTAAAAGGAAACATGAAGCATCTCTCAGGGTAAATTTGCACATTTAGAACTATTGCTTCAGAATAAACATCTACACCACAAAAAACACGACTTTTTCCGTACAAGAAACTTTTTTTACTTGAACAAGTGAATGACCGTACACAAAACGACGCTTAATGGCGCGTTTTATTTTCTAGGGCTGGGACAATAAATCGTTACACTACGAATCGAGAAATAATTCTGGATCGATTTTCCGCCTTCATTGTGATTCTCTCTGGAATCTCTCTGAGCTTAGTTTTTGACAGCCGATGGCACTGTGTGCTTTATAAACCGCCGTATTCTGTTAGCTTCCAATTCCTTACCCTCACTACTCGAACCTTCTATAAAATAATCATTCATAAAGTTCGAAATAGTTGAAGCGAATCACAAGAGTGTTCGCAGTGGGCTGTTTACGTTAATCTCGCGTCACAAAAGCATTCTGAGGTGCCGAACGCACAAGCGCTCTTCTTCATGAGCATTTGAGTGTTCTCAAAATCGATTCAAGAGAGAATCGCGATTCAGTCAGAAAATCATCACGAATCCAGATGAATCGATTTATTCTCCCAGCCCTAGTATTTTCTTACTAATGGAGCGTTTAACGTATCTCCTGTTGTGTTTCAGGGTTACGTGTTGAGTTCAATCGAGGGCCGAGTCGCGGTGGAGTATCTGGACCCCAGTCTGGAGGTGCAGAAGAAGAAATACGCCTTCAAGTGCCACAGACTGAAGGAGAACGGCATCGAGCAGGTGTATCCGGTCAACGCCATCTCCTTCCACAGCGTCCACAACACGTTCGCCACCGGTACCGACCGCACACTCACACTCTTAATCAAATTAGATCATATTTCAGTTCAGTTCTGGGTTTTTTATGACCAATGGATGATGGGAAACCTGTTTGAAAACAGTCATTAATATTGTGCTGCAGAAGCGAAACCCCGATCACACACAGACCACATGGAAATTAATACTTTATTTCATCACTGGAGCTAAAAATACAACATTGAGTTACAGATATTCTAGAAGTCACAATATTGAAATATTATTCCGATATTGTAAGAAAAGATGAATTCTGAGTGACTGTGTGTGTTTGTGCACAGGTGGTTCCGACGGCTTCGTGAACATTTGGGATCCGTTCAACAAGAAGCGTTTGTGTCAGTTCCACCGCTACCCGACCAGCATCGCGTCTCTGGCGTTCAGTATGGACGGGTCTCTGCTGGCCATCGCCTCCTCGTACATGCAGGAGCAGGGAGACATCTCTCACCCCGCCGACGCCGTCTACATCCGCCAGGTCACCGACGCAGAGACCAAACCCAAGTGAGTCCGACCTAAACCGGCTCGTTCCACCTTCGGAAACGACAAAGGTTGACGTGTTTGACATCAAACTCTGCTCGCTTTTATGGACACAAACATTCAGCAGTGCCTGTTTCTCCAGTAATGTCATCAGAAAGAGGTTTAGCAGAAGCTCCGATTGAATTTCCTGCCGTGATCGATACGAGTGTCTGACTCCAGCCGTGTGTGTGACGGCCACGCTGAGGACACACATGGCTTTTTTCAGATGTAGTTTATATATTTCTCACTCAGTGTTTGATTGACAGGCGTGTGTGTCCGGACGAGAGACTGATGGGATGTTTGTGCTCTTGTGTTCACAGATCCACGTGAGTCCTGCAGACATTCAACCTCCGGTGCCACGCGTTTGAACACACACCACCTTCCGTCAGTCTGTCTGTTTCTTTATTCTGTCTTTGTTCCATTGAATAAATGTTTATGTTTGTAATTGTATGTCTTCTGCCCTTTTGCGTGTATTTTTATGTTTTAAGAAACAATAAAACATCCTTTTATTCACAGAGTGTCATCGGTGTCATGTTTTTGGCGTTAAACCGGCCGTGTTGTCAGTCAGAGCAGCTGCAAACACGTTCACTTTAACTTCATGAGCTTCTTCTCAGGGTTCTTGTTTGAGTTCAGAACCCTCGTGTTCATCTGAACGACACGAGGATCACTCGTTCATCTACGGTAAGAGACGGACGTGAGAACTGTGGTTTTATCCTGCCGTCACACGCTATCGGAAATATTCTACTTCCCATTTCTGAGCTTGTCGCGATCATTCTTTGTTGTCGGAAAGAATCGGAATCATGGAGGACACCGTGTTTATTCTTGCCTGTTTCTTGTTGTTTAATTCTGAATAAAATTCGACAACCATATAAAACATTCAGCACACTCTAGATTGCTTGCTGACGATTCTGGAATTTTGGTCAAATAAATGACATTATTTCTGTTTGTAAACCATTGAATGAGCCTCAAATGCTTATTCATATATGTAAATCTGAACTACTTTACTAGGAAACTGACAATTGTTAATACTATTAATTAATAGGCCATAATATTAGTTTAGACTTGAGAGGCCTTTCATCTCCAGTTTCCAAATAGGAATTTACAACTAGGAAACTCATATTTACAATAATTTTCATAGCATGTGAAGGCAGCATTGTTTATAAAACATTCAACACACTTCAAATGATTATTCATATATGTAAATATTCACTTCAATGACCAGGTGATGTGGCTGTTGTAGAAAATCTTGGAAGGGCATTCATGTACAATTTTCAACTAGGAATTTTCCAACTAGGAAACTCAGACTTGGACACTCGTATTTACAATAATTCCGATGGCACATGAAGGCAGTATCATACGAGTTTCCCACTTAGTAAATTGACTTGAGAGGCCATTCATGTCCAATTTCCAAGTAGGAATTTCTGACTAGGACACTCCAACTAGGAAACTCAGACTAGGAATTTTGCGAGTAGTAATTTCCATCTAGGAATTTCTAACTAGGAAACTCAGACTTGGACATTCGTATTTACAATAATTCCAATAGCATGTGAAGGCAGCATCATTGTTTATAAAACATACAATGTGCTTCAAATGATTATTCATATATGTAAATATCCACTGCTTTAACGACAAGGTGATGTAGCTGTTGTGGAAAAACGAATAAAGAATAGCAGTCAACGCAGCAATCATTCTGCCCACCGCCATATTTAAAGTTTATGGTGAGCCCAACTTGGAAACTCGGACATTAAAATTATCTTTGAGTTTCCGAGTAGTAAATGTGACTTGAGAGAGCATTCATATCCAATTTCCATCTAGGAGACTTTGACTAGGAATTTCCAAGTAGGAAACTCATATTTACAATAATTCCATGTTTAAAGTTTATGTCATTCAGAAACCTGGGACTTCAAAATCATCTCTGATTTTCCCAGTAGTAAATATTGGGAGAGGGCGTTCATGTCCAATTTCCAACTAGGAAACTCATATTCACAATAATTCCGATAACATGTGAAGACAACATTAATACTTTAAATTGTGACAGTTTAATGAATTCATAAATAGAGGCATGAAAACCAATCAAATCCACAGACAGAAACGCTTTTGTTTGTTAACTGAGTGAACGGGCAGATTATTCTTGTGTACAGCTGCTCCACACACACACACACACACACACTCCAGAGATTGTGTAGAACATGCAATTATTGCATTAAAAAGCTTTTCTTCTGTCTAATGGCTTCGGCTGCTGCTTTAATATCCTAAACATTATTTGTGCGTTTGTTAAATGATGTTACTAATTCCTCTTATTAACAGTAATGACTCCATCGCTCTCATTATTATGACTTGAGCTTCATATGAAATGGCGTTGATTTTAGAGGTAATTACCCTCATCTGCACTGACGGCACTAAATTGCGCCGTTTCCTGTCATCTTTGAGTTTGCTAAATTGGAAAATTGACTTCCTTGTCCGGCTGCTGCAGTGCCGAGGCGAATCCCCTAATGAATGTCTCGATCCTGCTCCAATATTTTCTCACAGTGAAGCGGCTTCGACATCAGAAATCGAGTCACATCAACGTCTTCACACAGTTCAGAGAAAGGCAGTGCTCAAAGTATATAAGATACATACACTCAAAAAACATAAGTTTTATGTAATTTAATTACATAGCAATTTTCCATCCATTTGGATTACATAGTTTTAACGTAAACAAACTAATAAACTTAATGTGATTCATATTTGTCAGTCATATGTAAATGAAATAGGTAAGATTTATGTAATAGTTGAGTATATGAATAGTGAGAGATTAAATGTCTTTTATCTTCAGTTGATTTCATCAGTTGTAGTTCTTGTGTTTCTCTGTCCTTCAGTGATTCTGCTTGTTAACAGCAGGTGTTCATCATTAATGCTCAATCATCACTTAATGATCTCATTAACTCTGACACTGCTTCAATGCTACTTTAACTCAGTAGTGTGCACACACATGACCACTAAACAGTGTTCATTAACCTGTGAACCATTACATAAATCTTACCTATTTCATTTAAATATGACTGACAAATATGAATCACATTAAGTTTATTAGTTTGTTTATGTTAAAACTATGTCATCCAAATGGATGGAAAATTGCTATGTAATTAAATTACATAAAACTTATGTTTAGACAGAAATATTTTTTTGAGTGTAATGAAGATCAAACTAAGTAAACATTTAATACATTCAAATTGAGTGGAATAAATGACTGTAATAAGCGCTCATGATGTGTTCAGTGATGTGCCGCTGCGTTTGCGGGTCGAGTTCCTCCGTTCCTGCAGGTGAAACTGAAACCAGGCCGCAAATATCAGTTACAGACGATCAGACTTTTAATTCCTCGATAATTTTACAAACAGAGATCAGATTTTACTGTGCCATATTTAAGTGATGTAGGTGTATTCCTGAATCCTCTCATGTGCCGCACCTTTAAAATACAGGAAACCGTAATCTGTGCGCGTTTATTATATCCTGGTGTGAAGCACTTCAGGTCAAGATCTCACAGAAGCTTTTAGGACACCAGGAACAAACGTTTCACTGGCTTTGTATGATCAGAAAGAGTCTGCTGTGATCTCATGCTTCTAGAGTAACATGTGAAGCCTCGGAGCGTTTCTCACGACACACGAGCACGTCATGGACACGCACGACCCACATACACGCCTCCACTGCAGCTCCAGAAGCCACTGAGATATTGTTGATTTTAGACTCAGATTGAACACTCAACAGCAACTGTGTGCTTTATTGCTTCATTTGAAGATGATCCCAGGGCAAAAACAGTGGATGTGAAAGTGAGAAAAGCATTCAAACGTTCCTGAATTGTTACCCAGAATGCATCTCCTCCAGGCTGCTGGTTGGTTGTTGTGTTTTGAGACGGATTTTCTGTGAAAGAGCTGAGAGAAGCTCGTGATTGGTCGAGCGCTTCGGTCATTGATCCGAACACTGATTTGTTTGACTAATGTGTTTCAGCCTGTTGTCTCAGTGGTTGATTCTCGTCCCTGCGGCCGCACATTCTCATGTTTAGATGCCGGAACTGTGTTTAGACCTGCTGATGCTCATTTATTGATCATTGTACCATTTGATATTCCCACAGGCACATTTTGGTTGACATCATGTGAAACGGGTCAGCGACTGATGACCTGCTGCTCTTTCTTTTCTGTTCGAGCGATTTATAGTCATTCCCCACAATCCCAAAGACAATTCACACCCCGAATCCTGGACTAATTTACACACCAACTGATGATTGTCAAAGCAATACATAAAAAAACGATTCTCTAGAGTTCAATGACAAAAATCAGATGAACACACGCCAGTATGAGCAAGTAAATCTCAAATGAGACTCTTTTAACAACAGCTACAAAATGACGCACAACTACTGGTGCAGTGATCATGCAGTGATCGTCGTAGTGATCTTGTCAGGGATCGTTGTAGTGATCGTCACAGTGATTCTCTAATGATCATGGAGTGATTGTGTAGTGATCATCACAGTGATTGATAGTGATCATCACAGTTATTATTGCAGTGATCATCACAGTGATTGTGTAGTGATCATCACAGTGATTGATAGTGATCATCACAGTTATTATTGCAGTGATCATCAGTGATTGTGCAGTGATCATCACAGTGACTGTGCAGTGATCATCAGTGATGATTGATGGTGATCATCACAGTTATTGCAGTGATCATCAGTGATTGTGCAGTGATTATTGCAGTGATCATCACAGTGACTGTGCAGTGATCATCAGTGATTCTTGCAGTGATCATCACAGTTATTATTGCAGTGATCATCAGTGATTATTGCGGTGATCATCACAGTGATTGTGTAGTGATAATCAGTGATTATTGCCGTGACCATCACAGTGATTTTTGCAGTGATCATCACAGTGATTGATAGTGATAATCACAGTGATTGATAGTGATCATCACAGTGATTGTGTAGTGATAATCAGTGATTATTGCAGTGACCATCAGTGATTATTCCATTGATCGTCACAGTGATCGTTCCAGTGATTATTGCAGTGATCCATCAAGGTTATCTTCTGTGATTGTGTCAGTGATCGTGCAGTGATTGATAGTGATCATCACAGTTATTATTGCAGTGATCATCACAGTGATTGATAGTGAACGTCACAGTGATCATATGGTGATTTTGCAGTGATCTTTCCAGTGATTATTGCAGTGATCCATCAAGGTTATCTTCGGTGATTGTGTCAGTGATCGTGCAGTGATTGTGCAGCATTCGTCTAAGTTATCATGCATTGACGTTCACAAGGTTTATAGCAGTGATTGTGCAGTAATTTTCTCAATGATTTCATTTTTACTCATTGATGTCCTGGATATGTTTGATCATACTGAATCTTTCTTTCGCATGGCATTATCTGTCTCCTCTGCAAAGGGTGTTTCTCTGTGCAACGAACTTTTACTTACAACTGCTAAAACCACCCAGATGCTTTTGTTGGTGAAGATAAAACTAAACATGAAATTCTGTTTCCTCACAGCAGCTTTATATTAGCAAGCTGCTTCAATGAGATCAAACTAAAATCATTTACATCTGTCTGCTCCTTATGTTGAGGATCAGGCAATGAACTCTGACCTCTGACCCCAGTGACCGAGAGCAGGTGAGGGTCAAACACCTGGGGTCAGCACAGGGGTCACTCATAATGGAAGATCTCAGAAATCAGATGGACAAATGAACCATACGACTTTAATTCCATTATGAATGAAGAATGACAGGATGGTATTGTGAGAAATATTTGACCTGTTCATATGAACAGAAACTGATCCAGTTTACCTGGATGTGTTCAGTCTCAGGTGAAACATCTGTCTCCTTCACCCTCACAGGGTCACTGAGTGTCCATCTGCCATCAGCTCTCACACACACACACACACACACTTCAGTTCTGACAAACAGAGCATCAGTAGATCAAGTGTAAGAGTGTCATGCATTTGATTTTTCAACTCAAGAACTCAGTTGTTCATTTGTACTCAGAGTGACTCTTTGTCTTTCTGTGGCCTTCCCAAAAAACCTGGAAGATACATTTATTTGAGACAGAAATTAGTATTTTATTGCATTATAGCCATTAAAATAGCATGAAATAGTGACAAAGAGATAATAATAAGCGACAAATAGATTAGAAAAATATTTCTGAAGCTTTAACAGATCAAAATTTTCTCACCACCAGAATATTCTCACAAATGAGGCCAGAAAGGGTTCATAGAAAAGAGTTTGATAGAAAAAGGTAAACATTTCTGAGCAATGGGCAAAACTAAAATCTATAACTTAAATATCACACACAGCATATATATATATATATATATCACTGATTCTTGTGATAATGGACAAAACATGTTCTACACACAAAAGCTCTCTTTATGTAAAAAAAAAAAAAAGATTCATCAAAATAAAAATACTTAAAAAGTTACATCTAAAGGAAATCTGGATACTCAGGACATTAATTGCTTTTGTTTTTAAATAATTTGGTTAGTAATATTTAAATACATGCGCTATACTTGGAAAGTATATGGAATTTAGCCTGTCCTCAGCATGAGGTCACAATGTAAACTTGCCAAACAAAGTGTTTAAAAGTGCAACAAATTCAAAAATATTCATTTAAATTGAAAGGCAGAGATCTGTAACATATCAAACAATACAAAAAGTAAGTTTTGAATTATATTTTCCATTAAAAAATGGCTATCAAAAAAGGATTTTTTATAATTCTGAATAAATCAGGCGGCGTCATGTCATCTTTAACTCTGAGGAGCGCTTACTATTTCCTGCTCATTGTGGATCTCACAGCTGTAAGTTTTATATTTTAAACAAACAATGCTGAAGTCTCTACAGTCACAGGTCTAACATGTCAACTGTGTCATCCCAGTGTAATAGATTCTGTAAAATAGTTGTTGGATAAATCTTAGCATTTTTGATGTTTATTAAGACAGCTACAACTGAGAAAGAAAACAAAATTGCTCTACTGTACAACACAAGGTTAAAGTGAAAAAAAAATTCAGTTTTGTCAACTCTGTCAGGTTTTATGTCTGATGGTTGACAAGTGCTCTCAGAAACTCTATATAATGTGATTGCATGGGGGGGGGGTTGCATATGGGGAATTCTTCTAATGTTGTTTAATGATTCTATTTACACATACTGTATATTTGGCAACCTTTGTCAACACCGTCAGTATTTGTCAACACCAGCAGTTTTCATCAACACTGTCAGTATTTGTCAACTCCGTCAGTAAGTTTTCATCAACACCGTCAGTATTTGTCAACACCGTCAGTATTTGTCAACTCCGTCAGTAAGTTTTCATCAACACCGTCAGTATTTGTCAACTCCGTCAGTAAGTTTTCATCAACACCGCCAGTATTTGTCAACTCCGTCAGTAAGTTTTCATCAACACCGTCAGTATTTGTCAACTCCAGTTTTCATCAACACCGTCAGTATTTGACAAATGAAAACTGCTGGAGTTGTCAACACCTTCAGTATTTGTCAACTCCGTCAGTATTTGTCAACTCCAGCAGTTTTCATCAACACGTCAGTTTTCATCAACACCATCAGTATTTGTCAACTCCGTCAGTTTTTGTCAACTCCGTCAGTATTTGTCAACTCCGTCAGTATTTGTCAACTCCAGCAGTTTTCATCAACACGTCAGTTTTCATCAACACCATCAGTATTTGTCAACTCCGTCAGTTTTTGTCAACTTCATCAGTTTTTGTCAACTCCGTCAGTATTTGTCAACTCCAGCAGTTTTCATCAACACGTCAGTTTTCATCAACACCATCAGTATTTGTCAACTCCGTCAGTTTTTGTCAACTTCATCAGTTTTTGTCAACTCCATCAGTTTTTGTCAACTCCGTCAGCTTTTGTCAACTTCATCAGTTTTTGTCAACTCCATCAGTTTTTGTCAACTCCGTCAATTTTTGTCAACACCGTCAGTTTTCATCAACACCGTCAGTATTTGTCAACTCCATCAGTTTTTGTCAACTCCGTCAGTTTTTGTCAACTCCGTCAGTTTTTGTCAACTCCGTCAGTATTTGTCAACTCCGTCAATTTTTGTCAACTCCATCAGTTTTTGTCATCTCCGTCAGTTTTTGTCAACTCCATCAGTTTTTGTCAACTCCGTCAGTTTTTGTCAACTCCATCAGTTTTTGTCAACTCCGTCAGTTTTTGTCAACTCCGTCAGTTTTTGTCAACTCCATCAGTTTTTGTCAACTCCGTCAGTTTTTGTCAACTCCGTCAATTTTTGTCAACTCCGTCAGTTTTTGTCAACTCCATCAGTTTTTGTCAACTTCATCAGTTTTTGTCAACTCCGTCAGTATTTGTCAACTCCAGCAGTTTTCATCAACACCGTCAGTATTTGTCAACTCCATCAATTTTTGTCAACTCCGTCAGTTTTTGTCAACTCCATCAGTTTTTGTCAACTCCGTCAGTATTTGTCAACTCCGTCAGTATTTGTCAACTCCAGCAGTTTTCATCAACACGTCAGTTTTCATCAACACCATCAGTATTTGTCAACTCCGTCAGTTTTTGTCAACTCCGTCAGTATTTGTCAACTCCGTCAGTATTTGTCAACTCCAGCAGTTTTCATCAACACGTCAGTTTTCATCAACACCATCAGTATTTGTCAACTCCGTCAGTTTTTGTCAACTTCATCAGTTTTTGTCAACTCCGTCAGTATTTGTCAACTCCAGCAGTTTTCATCAACACGTCAGTTTTCATCAACACCATCAGTATTTGTCAACTCCGTCAGTTTTTGTCAACTTCATCAGTTTTTGTCAACTCCATCAGTTTTTGTCAACTCCGTCAGCTTTTGTCAACTTCATCAGTTTTTGTCAACTCCATCAGTTTTTGTCAACTCCGTCAATTTTTGTCAACACCGTCAGTTTTCATCAACACCGTCAGTATTTGTCAACTCCATCAGTTTTTGTCAACTCCGTCAGTTTTTGTCAACTCCGTCAGTTTTTGTCAACTCCGTCAGTATTTGTCAACTCCGTCAATTTTTGTCAACTCCATCAGTTTTTGTCATCTCCGTCAGTTTTTGTCAACTCCATCAGTTTTTGTCAACTCCGTCAGTTTTTGTCAACTCCATCAGTTTTTGTCAACTCCGTCAGTTTTTGTCAACTCCGTCAGTTTTTGTCAACTCCATCAGTTTTTGTCAACTCCGTCAGTTTTTGTCAACTCCGTCAATTTTTGTCAACTCCGTCAGTTTTTGTCAACTCCATCAGTTTTTGTCAACTTCATCAGTTTTTGTCAACTCCGTCAGTATTTGTCAACTCCAGCAGTTTTCATCAACACCGTCAGTATTTGTCAACTCCATCAATTTTTGTCAACTCCGTCAGTTTTTGTCAACTCCATCAGTTTTTGTCAACTCCGTCAGTTTTTGTCAACTCCGTCAGTTTTTGTCAACTCCATCAGTTTTTGTCAACTCCGTCAGTTTTTGTCAACTCCGTCAATTTTTGTCAACTCCGTCAGTTTTTGTCAACTCCGTCAGTTTTTGTCAACTTCATCAGTTTTTGTCAACTCCGTCAGTATTTGTCAACTCCAGCAGTTTTCATCAACACGTCAGTTTTCATCAACACCATCAGTATTTGTCAACTCCGTCAGTTTTTGTCAACTTCATCAGTTTTTGTCAACTCCATCAGTTTTTGTCAACTCCGTCAGCTTTTGTCAACTTCATCAGTTTTTGTCAACTCCATCAGTTTTTGTCAACTCCGTCAATTTTTGTCAACACCGTCAGTTTTCATCAACACCGTCAGTATTTGTCAACTCCATCAGTTTTTGTCAACTCCGTCAGTTTTTGTCAACTCCGTCAGTTTTTGTCAACTCCGTCAGTATTTGTCAACTCCGTCAATTTTTGTCAACTCCATCAGTTTTTGTCATCTCCGTCAGTTTTTGTCAACTCCATCAGTTTTTGTCAACTCCGTCAGTTTTTGTCAACTCCATCAGTTTTTGTCAACTCCGTCAGTTTTTGTCAACTCCGTCAGTTTTTGTCAACTCCATCAGTTTTTGTCAACTCCGTCAGTTTTTGTCAACTCCGTCAATTTTTGTCAACTCCGTCAGTTTTTGTCAACTCCATCAGTTTTTGTCAACTCCGTCAGTTTTCGTCAACTCCATCAGTTTTCGTCAACTCCATCAGTTTTCATCAACACCGTCAGTATTTGTCAACTCCATCAATTTTTGTCAACTCCGTCAGTTTTTGTCAACTCCGTCAGTTTTTGTCAACTCCATCAATTTTTGTCAACTCCGTCAGTTTTTGTCAACTCCGTCAGTTTTTGTCAACTCCATCAGTATTTGTCAACTCCATCAATTTTTGTCAACTCCATCAGTTTTCGTCAACTCCATCAGTTTTAGTCAACTCCATCAGTTTTCATCAACACCGTCAGTATTTGTCAACTCCATCAATTTTTGTCAACTCCGTCAGTTTTTGTCAACTCCGTCAGTTTTTGTCAACTCCATCAATTTTTGTCAACTCCGTCAGTTTTTGTCAACTCCGTCAGTTTTTGTCAGCTCCATCAATTTTTGTCAACTCCGTCAGTTTTTGTCAACTCCGTCAGTTTTTGTCAACTCCGTCAGTTTTTGTCAACTCCGTCAGTTTTTGTCAACTCCGTCAGTTTTTGTCAACTCCGTCAGTTTTTGTCAACTCCGTCAGTTTTTGTCAACTCCGTCAGTTTTTGTCAACTCCATCAATTTTTGTCAACTCCGTCAGTATTTGTCAACTCCATCAATTTTTGTCAACTCCGTCAGTTTTCATCAACACCGTCAGTTTTTGTCAACTCCATCAGAATTTGTCAACTCTGTCAGTAGTTTTCATCCACACCATATATGTTATATTTTATATGTTTAATATTAAAAAGGAAGAAGTAAGGAAATTAGGAACTGGAAAAAAAAAATTGTTTGAAAAAAAATTGAAAAATTAAAAATTTAAATTAATTTTTTTTTCCTTTACTGAACACCATTATTGCATAATTGAAGACTTTACACTGTTATTGGATCAAATTAAAATATCACGCTTTTTAATGCGTCTGATGGAGTTGAAGTTCCAAATTGAATAAATGTACATTTTTAGAAAAACCTGTTCCCTTACATGGTTCATTAGCCGAGACCTTTGTCTACAAATATATCAGCTCAAAAATAATGTATTATTAAATAATAAAAATGTTTTGTCCCTTATCTCAAGAATCAGTGATGTATATATATATATATCATTGACATACTGAATACACCAAAAAATCATTCATGAATTTCCTCTCATTAATAAGAAACACAGCTCCTCTGAAATGTTTATAATCTTGTTCATTCCTGAGGACATTAATGAAGACGATGGAAAGAATGAATCATTGAGTGAATGAAGTAACGGAGAACATCTCAGCAGCTGCAGTAGCAGAAGCGCAGCAGATTTCAGAACAAGTTTCTGCGGATCAGAGAAGAGCTTCAGATGCTCAGTGTGATGGAGCGGATGCTGCCGGCCGGGATCTTGGCGTCTGCAGTTTCTCCTCGGATGCGGAAGACCACGCGTGTGCTGGATGGGATTGTTGCCGTGGCGATCAGTGGTTTCCCCAGCCAGCCCTGAGCTCCTCTCTTGTACATGGAGACGGTCACCTGCACAGAAACAA